>JAASGM010000216.1:0-29143 GCA_023334215.1 Globisporangium cystogenes | reverse complement strand
TCCGCAGGACAAGTTCAAGGCGATGATGGAGACCGCGGGCTTCAAGCGCGCGACGTACACCAACTACACCCACGGCGTCGTCGCGCTACACTCGGGTTTCAAGTTTTAGAGCCACCCGGCGGCGACGAGCAGCCACCCAGCCAAGCACTTGGGAGCTATCTCTCATTAGTTTGTTCGCATCGAGATCTTGTTCGTGGTGCCTCTGTCACTTTTCACTGCCGACGTGACTCCTGATGGCCTTGGCGTGCGCAAAGTCGGCGATCGCGCGTTGCTGGTTGCCTATTTTGTCCAGCAGGATGGCGCGATTGTGGTACGAGTACGCGTTCTGCGGATCCAACTCGATCACGAGAGTGTAGTCCGTGATGGCGTCACGGTAGTTGTCCATCTTTGCGAACGAGTAGGCGCGATTGCTGAGCGTGCGCGTGTTGCGCGGGTCGATCTGCAGCGCTGTGGTGTAGTCGAGCACCGCTTCCTGGTAGCACTTGGCCTTCCGATACGCGTAGCCTCGGTTATTGTACGCCGCGACGTTCCTTGGCTCGAGCTGGAGTGCCGTGCTGTAGTCGCTGATAGCGAGTGGATACTCGCCCATGTTGCGATAACAGTAGCCACGGTTGTGGTAGTAGACGGCGTTGTTGGGCTCCATGGCGATCGCGCGCATGAAGTCTTTGAGCGCCTCGAGGTGGCGTCCTTGCTGATCATAGCACAGCCCACGACTGTTGTAGCTGCTCGCAGAATTCGGCTGCAGCTCGATGGCGCGGTCGAAGTCGGCGATCGCCAAGTCGGTTTGCTTCATCTTGTCATAGGTGCTGCCGCGGTTGTGGAACGCATTCGCGTTCGATGGCTCCACCCGTATCGCTGCGGTGTAGTCCTCGATCGCTTCTGCAAACTTGCCGAGCTTGTCGTACGAGTAGGCACGGTTGTAGAGCGACTTGAAGTGGTCGGTGTTGAACTGGATGGCGCACGTGTAGTCATTGATCGCCCACTCGAAGTTGCCCTGCTTGCGGTGGCAGAAGCCTCGGTTGTGGTAGAAGTCGGCGTTGCTCGGCAGCAGCTCGATTGCTTTCGTGAAGTCTGAGAGCGCACCCAAGTAGTCGCCGCTCCGGTCACGTGAAATGCCTCGGTTGTAGTACGCAAATGCGTTCGTCGGATCCATGTCAAGCGCCTTTGTGTAGTCCGCGATCGCAGCGTCGAAGAGCCGCATCTTGTCGCGCGCAAAGCCTCGGTTGAAGAACGCCTTGAAGTGCTGCGGGTTGAGCTCGATCGCTTTGGAGTATTCGTCTGCTGCCGCTTCGAAGTTGCCTTCTTGCCGGTGCGCGAATCCTTGTGCGTGGTGCAGCTCCGCGACCTCGATAGAACTCGGCGCGTTGGGAGTACCGGGAGTCTCCATGAATGCAATCGTCTTCCTTCGCCCTCGCAAGTGCGGTGCTGGTACAGTCGGGTCTGACACGACCGCATCTTGTCGTGAGGTTGTCCGCGCTGTAGTAGTTTCTGGTATGGCGACAGTCATTTCTGCAGAGAGACCCGCGTTTCGCTCCCTTGCTCTTGAGTCCATCGGCGTGTTCTGTCTTCTTGTGGCAGTCGCGCCGTGCAGTGGCGGCGGAGGCAAGGGACTTTGGTTGTCTGGATCAGTGTGGGGGTTTTGCTTACGAAGTGCTGAAGGCCGGAAGTTCTTGAGTTGCTGGTGCTTTTGGTGGATCTTCACCTTCTTGTCCTTGACGAGTGCGAGATTGTAGTCTTCTATCGCGCGCACAAAGTCGCCTTTCGAGTTGAAGCACGATGCGCGCGCGTATGCCGCATTTACGTGTTCGGGATTCAGCTGTAGAGTTTGTGAGAAGTCTCGGATTGCCAGGTCGATCTGGTTGAGCTTCGAGTACGCCAAGCCCCGCGTGTAATACGCCGAGGTGTTCGAGCTGTCCAGCGCAGCGACTTCGTTCAAATCTTGGATCGCTTGGTCGAACTTGGATTGTTTGAAGAACGCGACCCCGCGCGCGAGTAGCACCTTGACATCGCGCGGGCCTTTCACGAGCTGGTTCGTGGTCGTGTCGATCACGTGCTGTGGGTCTGTGCTCGTCTTTCGGAAAGAATAGGTGCGATTCGAGTGGTTCATCGCTGTCACCTCCGTGCCGAGGACGTCCCACCGCTTAGAAAGCGCTGGGGGCTTCTCGCTCTCGCCGTCCACTTCCGGGTCGCTCGCCATTGCCGTGTCCCGGCTCGCACTTCCTTCCACCCACGCTCGCCTTCTCCCTGCTCGATCTGCAAAAGCGTCGGTCCCTTTTGGGATTTGCAACTGATGTTGATCTCAGGTGTTACCAAGAGCTGGGGGCTTCTCTCAGCTACTCTCCAACTAACCACCCTTTCGAACTCTCGTGGACCAAGAAGATCACGAGACACAAGATCAGCTGCCTTACGGATTAGATCGAGCTCTCACACATCATTCTCATCGTCGTCTTCTTCGTCGCTCGAGTACTGGCCGTGCATGTCGTAGAACTCGTCCTCTGGCAGCTCAAGCAGGAATCGGATCTCTCTGTTGGACATCCCCGACGCGTCGCTCTCGTCGCCGTCCATGCCATCCTCTTCCCCACTCACCGCGCTTTCCCCTCCTTCGCCTTCATCGTACTCTCCGTAGTCCGAGCTGAAGACATCGTCTTCGTCCTCTCCGTCGCTCTCCTCTTCCTCGCTCGATTCAGACTCCTCATCGAACTCATCGTCATCCAGAGTGTCGGAGTCGTCGTGTGCGTCCTCAACGTCCGAATCGTCTTCACTCGGCTTCTTTCTCCCGATGTCGTACAGACGGCACACTGTTTCGTCCTGGTCGTCGCCGTCGACATACCGTCCCTCGACAACAGAAAGCAGCGAGCTCTTGGAATCGATCGACAAGTCAAAGATCGGTCGCTCAAGCTCGATCGTCGAAATATCCTTGAAATCGCGCGCGTCCAAGACACGAAACCAGGTCTTCAGCTTGCTTCGTCGGCGGCCGAAGTCGTCCCCCTGGTACTGCACGCAACGAACACCAGTATTGTCAGCAAACCGCGAGCTTCACTAGCTCACAACGCCGACAGCCGCCACACTTACCCCCGCGAAAGGATAGTATGCGTACAGAATGGTGCCGGTGCTGTTGAACTTCACGCAGCACCTGTCCAATGCCGGAACCATGCGCAGTAGCTTGTACGTTCGAAGATCCCAGACAGCCGAGTTTATGATCACTTCGTTTCCCCCGGGATGGAAGTAGCCATACCCGACATTCGACAACTTGTCAAACTTGTACAGCGCGCGGGTAGGAAGGCGAGAGTCCCAGAGCATGCCGTCGGTGAGAACGGTTCCGTCGCACGGGGAGAAGCAGCAGTTGGTCTCCAGTCCGTACTCGTTTGACCGCATCGGATCTGCAAACTCGCACAGCACCTCTCCAGCCGCGACGTCAATCATCATTGCGCCACGCACTTCACGGTCGCTGTTCGGCTGATCATCGCGCTCAATGCCTCGTCCATCCAACGCCACAATCCGGTCGCCGTAGTAGTTGAACAGCGGATTGATTGCCGCCTCGAAGCGCCATCGAACAGCTGTCATATCGTTCACATCCCAGAGCGCGATCTCTGTGGTCCCGAATGGAGACAATGCTGCTGATCCAGTCAAGATCAATCGACTGTGGCTTCCGATGCGGGTGTGCTCGTTCGTCTCCAGATCCACGATTGCGCTGGACTCGGAGTGACACGTCCACTGCTCGACAATGGTGTCGGTGTCGATGTTCACCACACGAAGCTCGCCTTCGTTGCTACCCATCAGTACGTCGCGCTGGTCTTTCCCGAAGAAGCGCGTTGCGCTCACACCGCCCCAGTCGTCTGCGTCGTGCGCGCCAAGCGTTCGGTACGGTCGATATCGACTGTACACGTAGCGATTGATGCCAGCGTCAGCGTACGCACTCGCGAACGAGCGAGTTCCAAAGTGAGATCCGACGCGGTCACGATTCGCCAGTCGAGTACAAATACTCAGGCTGGATGCCGAAGTCGCAGGCAGATCTGGACAGTGGTGGACCACGTTCTTGCCCAGCAGCTTGAACGGAGGAATGGTAGCGACCGGGTTCGAGCACTGTCGATGCTGCTCGCGAAGATAGTGTGTGATGATTTCGTCCAGCTTGCTCGCCTGCTGTCGATTCGAAGCGAGGTGAAGAGAAACGCCTTGCCCTCCTGATCTTGTGCTCGCCAGTCCCTTCTGCGAGATCGCCGGCAGTGCACTGTCAACTGGCCGGTGCTGCAACGATGATGTCGACTGCTTCAACTCCCTGCGGTCGAGAAAGTTGGGCGTTGCGAGCGCCTTCACAAGTTTCTTCCGTCGCTGCCCCGGGGTCATCCTCGTGGTAGAATTCAATGTCACCTTGACAGAGCGCTGCGCCGGCGCTGAAGACACAACATCGGGTCTCGGTTCTGCCTGCTTCTTGGAAGTCGACTCGAACGCTGCAGAGGCGAACCCGACGCGAGAGATTTTTGTTGGTCGCCGAAGGTCGTCTCCGCTTGGTCCACTGACGAGACCCTTCATCGCCGACGACCAGGCATCAATATCTCCGCGGTGCTTCAATGATCGCGGGGACTGCTTTCCGTGCGAAACCGCTGGGTCTACTCGACCTGGTGTCGACAAGCTCGTCTTCCCAGCAACTCTGTCGGCGAGACCCGCTTCTTCGATGAGCGCAGACGCAGCACCTGACAGACCTTTTGTCACAAGGTGGTCGTGGATGAGCCGAAGCAACTCGCTGTCGTCGTACGAAATCTTCGTTTGCGCCACGATGCTCGCTTTCTCGATCTTTCGCACCGTCGGGTCAGTCGCCTCGTTGATCACAGCGTTCGGCGCGCGATGTGTGACTTGCGAAATCAAATCCAGCGCGGACTCTCGAAATCTGACGTGAAGATCCGCGTTCTCTTCGAGGATCGGCTCGTTGCGAATCAAGTCGGACAGGAGCTGCCCAACTTGCATCTTCTCCAAAATCTGGGCGATCTGTTTGTCCCTTGACAACCCGAGGAGCGCACGAGTGGCTAGCAAGCGAATCGCGTCGGCGTTCTGGACGGATCGCTTGTACCGCAACAGCTGCACGCACACCTTGATCGCATTCCTTTCTCGGGCTAGCTTGCGCACCGGACGTAGCATCTTGTCGTCTTTCGACCTGGAGCAGCAGTTCAGTGCGTTCTCCGCAGCTCCGTCGATACCATCGTGAGGAAACGCTGCCGCATTAGCACCCACAGAACCATCTTGCTCGCTTCGTGTCCGCATGCTTCGTGCGGTTAGCGTGAACTGCCGAATGTCCTTGTACGGATGCTGCCAGCACTCCTCGCCATGAGGTGGCGAAACGCAATTGCACAGCACCCGCAGTGCATCTCGAACCAAATCCGAGTCCCTTGCGTTCGCGCTGACCGCGAGCTCGAGTAAAAGCGTGATGCCTGGGCGCTTCGGTGTACTCGTCTCGTCCAAAATCGAAGCCTCGGTCGAGCACACTTCACTTGCAAGACCAGGCACAACGAGCGTCAGCACTCGAAGCGACTCGAGGCAGAACTGTGCACGCTCGAGCGACCACACGCGATTTGGCGAAGAGCTCTCCTCGTCCGCGTGCTGAATGTGAGAACACATCATCGCTGTGACTTCGAGCATGACGAGAACCCCACGAAGGTGAACGAGCTTTGCTGCCGGCGCCCACATCCCGCCCCCTGGTGCCGATATTGCAGACCATGCGTTGCTCGAGCTCGTACTGGCAACGCTGAACCGGTACTTCTCGTAGAAGATGAGGTTCTGCTCATGCGCCTTGTCATCCACGTCCACAGGTTTTAGCCAAGAGAGCTTTGGCACACGCGCTGGAAGTCGCGAAGCGGCAGTGGCAGCCGTCGGGATCGTTGTCGTTGCTGCTGTGCCACTTGCACGGTTGGATGGGTGGTTGACTTGTGCCAGCTTTCTGCGAAGACGGTGGACCACGAGTGCCAGGTGCACTCTCAGGTACTGCCGTAGACACAAGCACGCGTCGTGAGAGAGTTGGCGCTGCGCTGCCGACTTTGGGTTATTGCCTGCTCGGATGATGTTTAGCAGCGTGTAGAGCCCGTTTTGCTTCTCGAAGTAGTCGAGGATCGCCTTGAACGGAAGCGTCAGCCCGAAAAACACCACCGCGTTTTGGCGCGCACGATCGTTGGGACTCGACAGCAACCCGAACGCCACCGAGAGCAGACTGTCTGGGTCAGAAGCCAAGATCTTCTCAACCACGATCGACGACGAGGCGAACCCGTGAAGACACATCGAGAGACTTCGGTCCAGGAGCCCGATTTGACCCGACGCTTGCTGAAACTTGGTCGTCTCGAAGATCAATTCAACGCCGCCGGCTTCGATAAACGAGAACGAGAACTTCTTGTGCGCGAGGAAATGTGAAGTGAGCTTCATCGTGTGCGATAGCACCATCGGGTTCTTGCTGTGCAGAAAGGTGATAATCGTCCCGATGATATCCTCCTTGTGCGCCGGCCCAAACAGCTCCAGGTACTCTCCCATCGACCCGATACAATCCAGCGTGTGCAGAAGCTCGAGCAACACAAGGCGCTTCAGATCTTCATCGTGTCGAAAAGTGTCTGGAGCCACTGAGCCTTGCTGTTCAGTGTCTTCGTCAGCGCCATCATGACCACCCCTTGTCGCTGGTGCCACAAGGCTGCTGGAATCAGTGTCATCCGACTCCTTCGCTTCTTCCACGTCTGCGCTGCTGCAAGATCCCGCAACCAGCGCAGTCTCGTCACGTGCGTAAACTCCTGCTCGCATGTCTCCTTCCGAGTGCTTCCGCTTGAGACCGAGGACGGGCTTGTGAAAACTTGATGTTGCCCCCAGGGTCGGCTTCGCAGGGCTGATACCGACGATCGTCCGCTTCTGCCGCACCGTACTGTCCCGGATGTGCTCCTGCATGTACTTGACCGCCATCTGCCGCTCCTTATCCAACTTCGAGGCATACACACGCGCTCGACGAAGCAGCTTCATCGGCGTCTCTTTGTTCACAACGATGTCTGCGACAGACCGATCCCGGAGCCCGACCGCAAGCAGCCCCGTCGCATAACAGCGAAGCGCAGAGTCAGCGTCGGTAGCGTACTCGCACATGCGTTCGAGAATCTCTTCGTCGTACAGCATACGGATGATGAAGCGGCTGTGCATCGGCACCGTCGCCAGCAGCACCCGGCACACGGAGGCTTTCACATTGGTCGCTGTGAGCTCGTTCAGTTTCCCTTCGATCTAGAGTAACGCGTTGAAACGAGACAACCACCGTACGTTCGCAACAGCAGCGATCAATACGCATGCATACAGAGTACACACACATGAACACGCTTTCGGAGACGCACCATCGGGTAGAACTCGTGGCATTGGTCCAGGATCTGAAGCAGGTTGCCGATCAGGTGGCCTGCGAAGCACACGAATGCACACGAGTTTGCCGTTAGGAGAACTCGATTTGGTGCATCCGCTCGGCCGCAGCGCCACGCACGCACCTTCGCGCCTGTAAGGCGGCACGTGCTCTTTCCGGAACGCGGTCTCGACGTCCTCGAGCGTCTCGGCGATTCTGGCATCAAGCAAAGCGTCAGTGGCTTTCGAGCGCGAGACTCCCACGCAGCAGGGGAAAGGAGCCCGACAGAACGCACAGGTTAAGCTTCGCGACAAGCTCGTCGTCCGGCAGCGGCGGCTCCGCCATCGTGATCTCCTCGGCGAGCTGCTCCACGCGCGCTTCCAGCGGGTGCAGCAGCTCATCCGCGCGCAGCAGCGCGGCGCTGTCAGTGTCCGACGCGTCACTCTCCATCGCGTCGTCCACGTCGTCGCCACTCTCGCTGGAGGAGGTGGCGGCGGCGGCGCCGTGGTCGTCGACGTCGTTGTCGGCCATCGCGTGCTGCAACTTCACAAGTTGCCAAATTCTCGAAAATTGACACTTTCAATCGTCGAGAACTTCGGCGAGAGTGTAGGTTTCGCGATACTCGACATGCAGCATACGAATCATTGACTGAAAGTCGAACGCAGTCCATTGGATTGAGCGCCACAGTTGCGTCACGTTGGCCATGGCGACGTTCGCATTCAACTTCGCGGTGAACAACGACGCCGGCGGCGGCAGCGCTGACGGCACCAGCACGTGTGTGCCCCCGACGAGCTCACCCGCGCCTACGCAGCACACGCGGGCTGGCGAGCGCTTCTGCTGGCAGCCGGCGGGCGCCGCGGACGCCGCGTTCTCCAGCGTACAAGTGGCGCTGGGCGATGCTGCGCAGCTGCCGCCGCTGACATTCGAGCTCGTGAACACTGCGGACGCGGTGTTTGTAGCGCAAACCGGCGCCATCAGCGGGATCCTGACCACGTCCGACCTGCAGGCGGGCGTGTACGAGGGCGGCTTCAAGCTCTGGGAGTGCTCGCTCGACCTCGTCAAGTACGTCGAGCTGCTCCTGACGCGCGGCGACAAGGGCTCGGCATTCCGGATGCCGCGCAAAGTGATGGAGCTGGGCTGCGGCCACGGGCTCCCCGGCATCCATGCGCTCCTACGTGGTGCGTCTGCTGTGTGACCCAACGACGGACGCCTGGAGGTTTGCTCAGTGGAGCACTTGGCGATACTTATTGCGGTGAGCAGGTGCGAACGCGGTGACCTTTATGGACTACAACAAAGAGGTGCTCGAGCTCACGACGTGCCCGAACGTCTTCCAGAACGTGCGTGGAGATGCCGCACTTTTCGAGAAGGCGTCGTTCTACGCTGGGGCGTGGGCGAGTGTGTCCGAGTGCATGCGGGAATCGGAAGGTCAGAGCTTCGAAGAGACTCAATACGACCTCATCCTCACCGCGGAGACTATCTACACGGAAGCCGTGACGATCGAGTTGAACGAGGTGCGCAGCGCATTCCCTTCGAAGGCGGACGGAACGAAGCGATCTGACACTTGCGGTCTGTCTGCAGATGATCAAGCAGCACTTGCGGCGCGACCCGGCGTCCGTGGCGCTCGTCGCGGCCAAGAAGTACTACTTCGGCACTGGCGGAAGCGTGCAGCACTTCCTCGAGCTCGTCGCGTCGGAAGGGGTCTTCCGCGCCGAAATCGTGTGGGAAGAGTGCGACTTCCGGTCCAACATTCGAGAGATCGTCCGGCTCACGTACGCGTTCTGAGGCGAAGTTGGGCTGCTCAGCTCGGAGCGTGGTCAAACGTTGCCGAGCCGTAAAAATGACAGCGGGCGACGCAGCGACGCCATCCACTCATCGGTCGCGGTCGAAGGAGCTCCTTGGACCAAATCTGTCCTCAGATTGAGACTCTAAGAATAGAGAGGTCCTTTGCGCAACATCTTACGACACACCCGACAGCAGTGAAGGCGGAGGAGGAGAGCGGCGCGGAGTCGGCGGCGCACTTGTCTTTCCCAAACAGATGCGCCACGGCGAAGACTGAAGGCCCCTCGCAACAACCGTGAGTTCCGCCGTCAGCCCCTCCAGCTCACAAGCGTCGGCAGCTCTCGCCGCCTCAAGCCATGGAGAAGCGGAGTATGCGCGGGCTTTCCCTCCGAGGCTCCATGTACGCGCTCAACCGGCCGCAGCGGAAGAAGGTCCTTGTCAGGGTCGCGGGAAGAGCAAACAGCACAGCGTCGGAGCCGGACGACGAAGCAGCTGGGTCAAAGACGATTACGTCCGTGGATGTTCTCATGCGCGAGTTGCGCAATGTCATCCACGCCATGTTCTCCTCGCCTGACGCGACCATCGAGACGAAAAGCCTCTACGACAACCTCTCGCAGCAGGCATTCCGCTACTTCACGACCACAAACTCGATCATGCCGGAAGCCTTCCACCGCACGGTCACGAAGCTCGGGCTCAACGCGTCGCGGACACTTTGTCTCGGGCTGTTCGGGCGGATCGACCAGGAGGATCTCGGAGAGATCACCTACGCGACGTTCGCGCGCCGGATCTTCTTGCCGCCGGGTCGTTTCAACTTTGACGCATCACCGCTGTCGGTGGCGGAAGCGCTGACGGACTTGCAGGCTTCTCCAGCGAGGGACCCTCCAAGCGTGCAGGAGTATACAGCAGTCGACAGCGCGCAGACTCCGAAATCAAACCAGCCAAGTTCTGCGAGTCGGGCGTTGCGACCAAGTCCTACAGCGCCGAGCACTCGGAGACGACCACCAGCAAGCGAATCTCCGGCAACGATGAGCCCGCGACAACGAGGGGCTCCGAACAATGAAGCAGAGCGGTTCAACCACCACATCGTCAAGCCGCTTCGCAGTCCTCGAGCGCTGAATCCAGACGGCATCGCGCTGATCTACGAGCACATGTCGCTCGACGAGATCGAGCGCTGCATCTCGCAGAAGCTGGAGGAGAAGACATCGAAAGGAACGGACCGGTTTCGCCAAGCGTTCCGAATCTTCACCAAGTCGGAGGGGATTACTTTCGCAGAGTTCTACCATCACCTCGAGCTGCTCCAGATCCACTTGTCGCCGGCAAAGTGCCACGCACTCTTCAACCGCTTCGACTTGGACGGCAACGGCACGATCGAACTCTCTGAGTTTACCGCGGCGATCTTCAGCAAGCTCGAGCAAGAGTGTGACTTCATTTACCAGAGCGCGAATCGTGGTGCAAGCGGCTCGGGGAAACACCGAATCGACGAGTTCGAAGTCGAGGCTGGGTCCGCGCTGACGACCGACCAAATCCTAGCGCGGCTCCGCGAGAAGTTGGAACAACACACATCGAAGGAGTCTGATCGCTTCCGCCAAGCATACAAGATATTCCAGAAGTCGACAGGGATCACGCCGCTCGAGTTCAACTCTGCGATGGGAAAGCTCGGCCTGAAGCTGTCCGAGAAACAACTCCAGGAACTCTTCGCTCTGTTCGACTTTGACAAGAGTGGTGACCTCGATCTGAACGAGTTCGTGCAAGGCGTCATGCTCGACGATCTTCCGACAAAGCTCTGGATGTCCGTGAAAGGCAGACAGAAACTGGAAGAGTCGAGGAAGTCATTTCTGACGATGGCTGCGCAGTCCGTTCAGAGCTCCTGGACGATCCCCGACATCGAGCAGATGCTTCGCTCCAAGATCGAGCAGCGCACGTCGCGGTCATCCGACTGCTTCCGCCAAGCATTCAAGATATTCAAGAAAGTGAACGGGATCCAACCGCACGAGTTCCACGAAGCGCTCGAGCGGATCGGTTTAGCTCTCAATCGATCGCAAGCGGACGTCCTCTTCAAGCGCTTCGATGCGGACGGGAGCGGCGAGATCGACCTTAACGAGTTCATCCACGGCGTGCTTCCACCCGATTACACGGGCTCCCAGTGGGTCGCAGCTGCTGATGAGCTGCACCGAATCGCAGAGCAGCAGAAGAAACTCGAAGCAAAGCTCAATCCGGAGCAGTACATGACCGAGATCGAGATGGAGAGTTGGAGTCTCGATGAGATCGAGAAGCGCATTCGAGACAAGATCCAGCAAGCAACGTCCAAGAGCTCGGATACCTTTCGGCAAGCCTACAAGATCTTCAAGAAGAGCAACCACGTCACGATTGATGAGTTCCGCGAGCGACTTCTCGCGCTCGGTTTCCGCCTCACACCAGCTCAGTGTCACGGACTCTTCACGAGATACGACACGAACAACAGCAACGATATTGATCTCCAAGAATTCTGCTTGCGAATCCTGCCGCCAGACTACACCGGGGACGGAGACTACTGGTCGCACTCCCACAACTTCCGTAAGCACAAGCAGAACGAGAAACTCGAGTACGTCAAGCGGACGAGGAATGGTTTACTCATGCTGCCCAGATTTGACGGAGGCAAGAGGTACACGCGCGGACACTACAACTTGCGGTCGTTCAGCGACTTGGAGAATGAGGTGACCTCGTCTCCGCCAAGCAGCGCAATGCACACCAACAATGGTTCGGCAGCGCAAGCGACTCCGCCAGTGTCGCCCGCTGTGAGCACAGCGACACGCCCGCTAACACCACGATCTCCTCGTCCAACCTCGGCGATGTCGACGACTTCCGATGCAGGCGCCTCTCCTCGGGTACCCAAGACATGTGGCCAGGAACTCCTCTCTCCTGCAACAAGAGTGACCAGCCAAGCGAGTCCGCGAAGAATTCGCATCACTTCAAGCGAGAGCGGAGTGAAGTGCGGTCCAGACATCGAAACGTTGCGGAACTCGACAGCGCGGAGCCCTTCTACCCCGGCCCGACCTTCCTCGGCCCGCCCGCCGATGTCACCTCGCGTGACCGCCAAGGCGTCATCACCACGCCGTCCGACCATTTCACACGAAAGCGGACATCGTATCGCAGAGTTCGAAGATGACGAGATCGTCGGTGACGATACCGACGAGACTGCGAGCGGCTTGAGCCTGATCCGAGCGAAGCGACGCGAGCAACGGCGTTATCAAGAGGAGCTGGCGCGGAGACCACCCCGAACCTTTGACGAGGACAGTCAGGCGAGCCGCAGCCCGTCCAAGTCTACTGAGAGTATCGCTGCCACCTCCACACTGTCAACTACCAGCACCACCGCTAGCAAACCAGTCGGGACAGCAAAGTACACGCCCCAGCGAAACCACACGCTGCTCATCAAGCGCCTCCTCCAAGTCACAAAGCGGCACGGCCCCGGCAGCACGAACGCGAGCTCGAAGCGCCGCTAGCGAACGCGCGACCCCACCACTGACAACACCATGCACCGTTCATGCAATGCATGAATTCAATCGTTCTGTGAGCTATGACACTTGCCGTCCACGCACCCCTCAAGCTCGTAGCTCACTCGCAGGTTCCTCGTTCGCCACACGAGCTTGCCTGGTCGAACAAAGACAGTTAAGGCGGCTGATGCTCACTCGTCGTCCGCACTCTGCTCGAAGACCGCGTACTCGACTTGAAAGAGCGCAGTGAGCAGCAGCATGCGGTCCTCAGCCGTTGAATCGCGCGGAAACCCCAGGATGTAGTTGTTGTACCCAGTGAGGGCGCGGCAGAACGCGCCGGGTCCAGTGCTCTTAGCGTACGTCATCTGGAGGTTCGCCACCATCTCGCCCTTGGTGTCCAGGATGTCGAACACCGCGTCGTTCTGGCAGCACGATGGGCCGCAGGCGTTGTTCACGCGACCGCAGCAGCTGACGTTCGTGCGCAGCGTGTAGCGCTTTTCGAACGTCCCATCGGGCATCGCGCGCTCGATGTCCGTGTACCCCGTCGCGAGGCACAAGCACGAGCAGAACTTGGAGAAATAGGGCGAGAAGTCTTCGCGCACGCGGCCGAGGCGCTGCGTCTTGCCTTCCGCCACCGCGTCAAGGGTCATCTCGAGCGGGCTGCAACAGCATCCGCCAGCCAGGAACTCGCGGTTGATCACGTATACGTCGCCGGTGCTGCCGCTCACGCTGATGTGCAACTGCAGCGGACGCAGGTGGCCGCAGCCCCAAATCGTGAGCCATATGCGCATGCAGCAACTGCTCTCCTCCTGCACGAACAGGAAGGCGTCGAGCTTGTCGAGGTCCTCGGCCGAGGGCTCCCAGCCGTCTGGGTCTTTCGGCTGGTTCTTCACGGCCTTGTTGGGCGGCAGTAGGTTCACCTTGTACTGGTTCTTGGCCTCATACGGGACTCCGAGCATCTGCGCCACGACCTCAGCCTTTTGAAACTTCTGCCGCACGACGACGCCGTTGGTCTCCCTGAGCATCTGAGGCACGCCGGCGTATGGTACAGCCATGTTTTCCTTGGGATCGTTGTGGAGCTTAAGGTGTCCTTGAGCAGTCGGCGGCGAGACGCAGAATGAGCGAGTGCGCGTTGGCGCGCACTCGCCAAGCCAACTTGGCCAAGAGGCGCGAGCGCAAGGTTCCCCAACCTACTGATTCTTCCCCCGATCAAGTGATTTGTGAATCGGACAGTAACGCTAGTTATGATCCGCAATCGGACCGTAAGGAGTACCATGCATCAACCCAGTGACTTATCGTTTTGAAATCACCAGATCGACAGAAGAAACGAAAACCGCAGTTCGGCAGTTTGGAAACATCGCGAACAACAAAGAAATGGAATTTACTGTTGTAGTACCCAACAGTACTCATGTGAAAGAGGACACAACAACCCGTGAACACGTCAGACGACTCAGGAGGCTCTAACATGCAAACAAGCTTTCTTAGCCCCTTCTCAATGTGTTTCTTGGTTGACTCACTCCAACTTGCCTCTCAGCCCACGGATCTTCAAGGCGATCCTCGTTGCGCGGCATGAGTAGAAGTCTGCGAAGTCGCACAGTGCCGATTGCAAGCGACCCGGTGTCTGCGAAAGTTCTTCAGGGAAGCGAGCCAGCCAGGTACTCGTAACTCGACCATTGTTCTGGTGCTCCCCGGGGTGTTGACACTGGACTGGGCGTAGACTACATCACGCGCCGGATGTCTGCCATCCAGAAGGCTGCAGTCAGACGTCGAGCCAATCGAGTTTGACGGGATGAACTTCGACGCGAACGACGATGACCGCACTTGAGCGGAGACACCAGCCACGAAGAAGACGCTTGGCTTGGATTGCTTGATGTCGACCGACGCTGAGAATGAGAGCCGTGTGGCAGCGCGTCGAATGAGCTCTACAATCGAATGACGCCACGACAAGCTATAGTGCTGAATGCAATCATTCCTCGGCTTCGGGGTCTTCAGGAGCATATCGATGCCCCTGCCGTACGCATCGATCAATCGGCGTGGTGGTACTGTAGGCGGAGAGAGCAAGGTACGGTCGTGTCATCGAGAAGACGGATTACTAGAAGCTCCTCGACAAGCTATGTGAGTACAGCGGCACCATATACAGTACACCGTGCTGCTCAAGGATCACATTATCGACCTCACGCTCCATCTGCGCCTCGACCGAGTCGATGAACGTGAAGGTGTGAACATGAAGCTGTGGCCGGGTTACCGGCTTACTGAACTGCATATAATCGAAAAACCCTCTTTGAACCTATAACCTGGCTCGTGGCAATTCGTACTTAGAAGAAACTCGATACAGTTAGGAAGGAATGGTATTGTTGTAATCTTATATATAAGTTTTCAGCCGACCAGAAGTAGCGATAAGGTAGTACCGTGATTAGGTTACTTAGTGCCATGAAACATGGGTAACAATATGAAGTAGCAATAGGAAACACCGAGCACCGGGCACCGAGCCATATGCACCGAGCACCGAGCACCAGGCACGAGGGCGGCTCGAAGAACTCGGCGGCGGCGCCTGGTCGCTGCGCCACGAGCGCTGCCAACTCGTCCGCGTCGTAGGTTCAGTGAAGGCCCATTGTGGCGGCGTCGCTCACGAATCCGCCGACGACCGCCGCTGAGTGCGCTGCTTGGCGACAGTTAGCGCGCCTTGTTGATCGGTGGCGGTGACGAGGAGAAGGAGACAGGTGGTAGCGCAGAGGAGCTGCTTCTGGGACGCTTGTGGGCGACGGAGGAAGGAATGCGTCCGTGCAAGCAGCACGGACGACACGAACGCTAACGCGAGCGGCAACGAGGCGCTCGCCGTCCAGTTCCACCGGGATGGTGGCATCTTCGCCACTGCGTCAAGCACCAGGTGCTGCAGATGTGAGACGTCAAGTCGCTCGCGAATGACACGATGCACATTGCCATTTGTCATTTGAGTGAGAACAAAACTCCTTTTGTAGAAATAGAAACAAAATAACTCATTTTATAGAAATTGAAACCAAATATATTTAAATACATCATTTTAAAAAAAAACTAAGTACAAACTCTCCACTGTGGATTTCATATGTGCCAAACGAACCGATTCGGGAGTGGGTAGAACACAGCACATACAAAAGCACAAATTACTTACACACACAAAGCCGGTAACCCTGCCGCTACGAGCCAAAGGCGAGGTCGACAATTTTCTGCGGGGTCTGGTATAAAGGTGCTGGGTCCAGTAATAAGGGGTGCAAGGTCTAGTAATAAGGGGGTGCAGGGTCTAGTAATAAGGGGTGCAGGGTCTAGTAATAAGGGGATCAGGGTCTAGTAATAAGAAGCAGTCGAATGACTTGTGCGGGAGATCTGGATCGCACCGATGGCCAAGGTGCGTTGCTTGCGTGTGAAGTCTCTGTGCGTGCAGAGGAGATCGCGGGCGCTCGATGCACGGGTGAACGTCGCTGACGGGAAGGGGCGGTCGTGCAGGGGAAGAAGAAAGGCGGCAAAAAGCCCCAGAAGAAGCCCCAGAACGGCGCGCCAGCCGCTGGTTCCGCGACGCTCGTGACCGGCGTGGAGCCGCTGGCGACGGCGCCTTCGGTCTCTCAATCCAAACAGCGTGCGGTAGTTCAGCAGCTACTCAAGCAGGCGGACCAGCAGGTGCGCAAGCGCGGCCCATCAGGAGAGGGTGGAGAGATGCGTGGTTAACGCTCGCTCGCTCTCCAGGGTCTCCAACTTGGCGACAAGCGCTTCGTGCTCTCGGCCAAGTGGTGGGAACGCTGGTGCCAGTTCGTGGACTATGACGGGGAGGCTACCGCTGACGAAGTCGGCAAGAAGCAGCTGACAGACGCGGCGCCAAGCAAGATCAACAACCTGCCACTGCTGCATGTGACACCGGACGCGAAGCTGGACGAGCTCATGGGTGGGCCGCTGCGGCCGCAGCTCCGAGAGAACTACCATTACGTGCTGGTGCCGCAGGAGGTTTGGGATGCCTTGTTATGCTGGTACGGCGGCGGACCGACCATCGCGCGCTTCGTGGTCGAGGTCGGCGATCCGACGCTCGGGAACGCCTTCAAGCAAGTGCAGGTGTATCCGGTCCGTCAGCAACTGTGTTTTCTCGGCTGTTGAAGCCTCGTATGACTGCTAAAGCTATGATCTCTGTGTACTGTGGTGAAACAGGAGCAAGCCGAGGCAGAAGCTGAAGCTCTGAAAGCAGCGGCGGCGGAGAAGACAGCGGGGAAAGCCTCGGCGAATGTGGCGCCCGCACCCGGGAAGGTGGTTTCTCCAAGCGCGAAGTCGTCGATGCAGCGCCGCCCAGTTCCTGCGACGTCGCTGGTTCCCAAGATCTGCGGTGCATGCCGATCGACGGCGGGGTCGCTCAAACGCTGCGGGAACTGCCAGCTCATTTGGTACTGCGGAGCAGCTTGTCAGACCTCCCACTGGAAGTATCACAAAGCCGTGTGCAAAGCAGCCAACAAGGAGGCAATGCTTCAAGAAGGTTCGGCAGAGGAGCGCCGGGGCAAGATGGGTCTCCGGAACCTCGGCAACACGTGCTTTATGAACTCAGCGCTGCAGTGCTTGAGCCACGTCGAGCTGCTCACGAGCTACTTTCTGAGCAACCGATACCAGAAGGATCTCAACAAGGAGAACCCGCTCGGCACAGGTGGCAACTTGGCGCTCGAATACGACGCGCACCTGAAGGAGCTCTGGTTCGGCACCTCTCCGAGCACAACTCCGGCTGGATTGAAGCGCGCAATCGGGCGGTTCGCACCGCAGTTTTCCGGTTTCCAGCAGCACGACTCGCAGGAACTGCTCGCGTACTTGCTTGATGGTCTGCACGAGGACCTGAACCGAGTGAAGCAAAAGCCGTACACTGAAGTGAAGGAATCGGACGGCAAGACGGACGATGCTGTCGTCGCGAAGGAGGCGTGGGATCGACACTTGCTGCGCAACGACAGCATCTTCGTGGATCACATCCAGGGTCAGTTCAAGTCGACCGTGGTCTGTCCGATCTGCGCCAAGGTCTCGATCACTTTCGATCCGTTCAACTGCGTTCAACTGGAGTTGCCGATGCAGCAGAACCGGAAGATGGAAGTCATTCTCGTGCCGTCAACGGGTCGCTTGACGCGGTACTGTCTCGAGGTGTCGAAACGTGGAACAATGCTCGGACTGAAGAAGGCGCTGACGAAGTTGTGCGGCATCCCGGCGTCAAACCTCCTGGCTGCGGACATCTACCAGTCCATGACATACCGTGTGATCGGGTGAGTAATGACTGCTTCTGTGGAGTTTGGTGGCTGTGCTCGAACGGACGGTCCGGAACTCACGTTGTGAATTTGCGTTACACGTAGTGACACTGAACGGTTGGCGCGACTGAGAGATGAAGACCGAATTATGATGTTCCAAGTCGAGTCTCCTCCGCAAGCAAGTATCGAGGAGGACGCGCCGTCGCTTCGTTATGGGTTCCTGTACCATCGGGTCGACTCTGGGCTTACCGGAGACCCGATGCTGTTCACGTTCACCAACGCCACGACTTGCCTGGAGTACGTACAAAGTGGTTGTGTTTGGTTGGAGGCGCGGATTTCTCACAATTTGTCCTGCTTGTGTACTTGCTTACGTCGTGGTGTGTCAGGGCGCTAGAACAATGGTCGGAGCTGATCGAGAACCACGTTGCGCAGGTGCTGCAGTCTTCTTCGTCGTCAAGAATCCCGCCAGGCGTCCTCTCGCCGTGTGTGTACTTGTGCGATCGCGACGGCGGGTATTTACGCCGCGAACCCGTTCCGGCGAGCAAGGAAGCTCGGTTCGTCGAGTATGCAAAGTTGCAGCAAGACGACGAGAGCGACGACCTGGTGTTTGTCACCCTGGCGTGGCCCCCGTCACTCCTGGCGTCGTCTACAGCGCCTCGACCGGACCGCGAGAACATCGTCAGTCACGAAACGATGAAGGCGAAAGACGGGAGCACGCAGAGCTCGCACGACGGCATCTCGCTGGACGACTGCTTCCGGAACTTTACAAAGACGGAGACTCTGGACCAGGCGAACCTGTGGTACTGCTCGCACTGCAAGGAGCATCGCCAGGCACGCAAAACGATGGAGATCTGGAAGCTGCCGGACGTGCTCGTCCTCTCGCTCAAGCGCTTTGAGTACCGGAACGAGATTCTGCGCGACAAGTTGGACGTGTTTGTGGACTTCCCGCTCGAGGGACTGGATATGACCAAGTTCTGTCTGGAGAAGGCAGCGGCGAACGACCACTTGACGTACGACCTCTTCGCGGTCAGCAACCACTATGGCAGCATGGGCTTTGGACACTACACGGCGTTTGCGAAGAGCTGGCAGAACGGCAACGGCGAGCGGTTCCCTGGCTGGTACTCGTTCGACGACAGCCACGTGTCACCGGCCATGCCGTCGCAGGTGAAGAGCAATGCCGCGTACATCCTCTTCTACAAGCGTCGAAGCATCGGAGGCGGCGTCGGCGTTGGTTCAAGCGCGTAGACTGCTGCGCTCGGGTAGTGGCTGTCGTCGGAGGCAGAAGCTTCGCCCGGAGGCGCCGCATACGCAGACAAGGAGTCCGCAGCAGACGCCGCTTTGACAGCATAGAACCTTCGAGTCCGCGTTCAAGTGTCGCGTTCAATACTCACATCGCGACAACTTTGCAGCGCGTCGCTTACGATGTGGCTTCTGTGGATCGGCGACGACGTCGTCCGCACCACCGCCTTCGCCCGTTTCGGTTGCGTGAACCAGCTCAAGTACGCGCTCGGCCTTCTGGTCGCTTGAATTGAATAGGGGTGAAGAAAAACACTGCGGCTGCATGCACCAGGCCTACGACGTCTACAGCGCCACCTCCTGCGAGCGGCTCGACGACGACGACGATGCCGCTGAGCGGTGGTTGCCGCGGTGGTTGCTGCTGCTGCTGCCGTCCGGGCGGGACCTGCTGTGGCTGCGGCCCGACCGCCCGCTGCTGCTGTTGTTGCTGCTGCTGCTCTCAGGGCGAGCCGAGCGCTCGGCGCTGCTCTCGTTGCGTCCAGCGCGCTCGTTTGGCGCCGCGCCGACTCCCGACGCGTTCTTCTCCGCTCGCCGACGCGCTTGCGCGCGCTTCTTCCGCCGCTCCTCGTCCGTCATCTCGTACTTGTAGAACTGCTTCTCGGCCGACGGCAGCTCCGGCGGCGCGTCTGGCGGGCTCCCGGCCGCGCTCGTCCGCCGCAGCCGGTTCTTGGCGACGACGAGCGCAGCCGCCGCCTTCACTTTGCCGGCGTTGGCCGCCGACGCCGCGACGGACGCCGCGTTCGTCGCCTTCTCCTTCCCGACGACCGCGGCGGACGAGGCCGCCTGGAACGCCTGCGTGCTTTTCACCTTCTCCTTGCCGACAACGGCGGCGATGGACGCGCTCTGGAACGCCTGCGTGCCCTTGACCTTCTCCCTGCCGACCGCGGCCGCCTCGGACGCCGCCTGGAACGCCTGCATCCCCTTCTCCTTGCCGACCGACGCGACGGACGCGCCAGCCGAGTAGAGCGTGTTGCCCGCGCGGTTCGCCATCACCTTGAAGTTCTCCATTGCGCCGGCAGCAGTGACGCGACGGCAAGCGGCTGAGCAAGCGCGCGCAGGTTCGGAAATGTGCTGCGAGCAAGAGGCGGAAGAGGCTAGAGGATAATACCAGTATATTTGAAGCATAATGAAAACAAGATAACAGGCGATCTGGATCTCTTCTCTCTCGACAAAGAAGGAAGAAGCTCGGCGCAACATCCGGGTGCTGGACAGCGTGGATTCGGACTTCACGCTTTGCTGCTTACTGCAGCAGCTGGACACGCGGCTCCCAACACCGCTCGCTGTCATCGTCATTGGATGTGTATTAGCTATAGACACTAGCTTCTGTAGCTCCCGTTCATGCCGGCTGCTCCAGTCGCACACTATGCAAGGTTGGAGGAGGTATGTCGCGCTCGCGGACTCGATCAAGAGAGCCGAGCAACACCAGCAGCCGAGCCGTCGTTCGTTCTTCCGGCTAGCTTGCTCGCTCAACTTTGCTCCACGCGCGACGCACTCCTCGGCAAGGCTTGGGGCCCCGCGCTTCTCGTTCACGGACTCACCGTCGACTCGCTCCAGTCGCTCCGCCGCCACGCACACACGCCTTAGATCGAGCGGTGGAAGATGCCGCCAGCCTCGTCGACCGCGAAGACGTCACCGCCAGAGTGGACGATGTACTCCATCTTGGCGTCCATCGCCATCCAGTTCGGGCCGTTCCCGAGGCGCTCGGAAGCGCACACCGCGTTCTTCGAGCTGGCGATACCGCAGAGGCGCACGCCGTCGAACGACACCTGCTCCATCGCGCTACCCAGCTTCACCCACGCTGGGTCGAAGTGGGAGCGGCCCGCGAAGACATCGCCCGTCACACCCACAGCGAACAAACGGCCGTTCACCAACTCCACGCGCTTGAACTTGCCAGGCAGGGGTCGCACATACAGCTCGCTGCGGAGGAACGCGTCCGAGCACATAACCTTGTCGTCCAGACCCACGACGCAGAGCTGCTTGTTGTCTGTCGTCACATGCTTCACGCCCGAGAAGATCCGGTACCAGCCGGGGTTGGACCCGGTCGAGGATCCGACCATCAGCATGTAGTCCGTCGTCACGCCGTAGAGCACGTCGCCGTACACGATGACCTGGATGAACTTGCCGGGCAGGCGGTTCCATACCGTCGCACCCTCGCCTCGAATGTTCTCGCTTGCGCACATCGGGTCGTTGTTGCTGTTCACGCCGCAGAGCTGCTTGCCGTCGAACGAGAGCTGCGCCAAGGTGCCGTCGATCATCTTCCAGCCGCGGCCACCGCGCGGCGGCATGTCGAAGCCGAACCGAAGCTGGGAGCAGTTGATGTGCAGTCCGTTGTACCAGACAGGGTCCCACGACGCCGCGATGTCGCCACTCGAGTAGAATCGGATCGAGGCGTTAGTGTAGCGGTACACGCGCTGTCCGGCGTCGCCAATGCACCGAATCGCACGACCTTCCGGCAGGTACGGCTGGTTGAACTCCATGTCGGGACCGCGAGGCACGCCATCGCAGTCCACTGGGATGGCCCCCATCCAGTTCTGGTCCCACGACCAAGCTACGATGTCCATCGGGTACAGGCGAATCTGACCGCTTGTGAAGCGGAACACCTCTCCCGAGTTGTGGCCGCACCGAACCGCTTGACCGTCGCCCAAACCGCACGGTTGTCGGAGTTTGAAATCGAGGTCATAGCCCTGGATGAGCCGGGTGCAGTCCACGAAGATCGGACTCGCCCAGTTCGGGTCCCAAGAAGCCGCGATCGGCGGGTTTACGTACGAGTGGTACTTGCCGTTCATGTAGCGGTAGATGTTCGGTCCGTCGTCGCACTTGATCGACAGGCCCTCCGTGAGCGGGGGTTGGTTAAATTCCATGTCGGGCCCTTGGATCAGCATCGAGCAGTCCACCATGACGACATTCGCAGCCCATGATGGGTCCCACGAGCGCGCAATTCGATCGGTCGGGTACAAGCGGAACCGCCCGATCGTCAGGCGGAAGATGTCGGTCTGCTCCGGGAAGCACTTGATCGGCGTTCCTTCCGGGAACAAGAATGGCGACGGGAGCTTCCTCGACATCGGAGGACCCTCTGGCATGTCGGAGCAGTCCACCGCGAGCGGCTTTCTCCAGTTCGGGTCCCAGGACTCCGCGATCTCCGGGTTTACGTACGAGTGGAACGTGCCGTTCATGTAGCGGTAGATGTTCGGTCCGTCGTCGCACTGTACTGGCGCTCCATCCCAGAGTGGTGGCTGGTTGAACCTCATAACATCGCCGATCGGAAGGTCTGAACAGTCGTACGCCTCACTCTGCTCCCACCTGGAGTCCCACGAGAACGCGACGCGAGAGTTCGGATACCAACGGAGCTGACCGCCAGTCAGGCGGAACACATCGTGCGAGTTCGGGTCGCATCGCACCGGGTGACCGTCAGGGAGACCAATAGGCGCTGGGAGGTGCAACGGCATCCGCTTGCCGAATATCAGGCTCGTGCAGTTGAGCAGTGTCGTGACGCCCCAGTTCGGGTCCCAAGAGGCGGCGATCGTCGGGCTCGGGTACAGGCGAAGCGTGCCATTCATGTACCGGTAAGTCTCGCCTCCATTGTCGCACCGAACTGCCTGGCCGTCCACGATGTGCGGCTGGTTGTACTCCATCTTTGGGCCGCGAGGGAACATTGTGCAGTTCACCGTCGTGAAGTTACTACGCCAGAAGAAGTCCCACGACGTCGCAACGACGTCGTTCGGGTACAGACGGAGCTCGCCGCTTGCAAAGCGGTACACCACTGTTTCAGTCTCACCACACTTGACAGCCTTGCCCTCCGGAATACTCGGGCGGGGGTACTCCATATCCGAACCGTGGTGCAGGAACTTGCAATCGATCTGGGCCGGGAGCTTCCAGTTCCGATCGTACCAGGCAGCGACCTCGTCCGATGGGTACCGACGAACGCCTCCTTGTGTGAAGCGGTAGATGTCGGGTCCAGCATCACACTTCACAGCCTGGCCCTCCGGGAGCAACGGCTTCTTCATCAGCATCGGATAGCTTGGCGGTAGGTTTGTGCAATCCGGGACATTCACAAAGTCCGTCAAGTAGTCGAGGTCCCACGATTGAGCCGTTTGAGTGTCAGGGAAGGGACGGCGCTGGCCACTGCAGAAGCGGTAGGTCATTAAATCACCGGCGCACTTCATCGTCAGACCTTCCTCCATCAGCGACCCAACATCGGTGTTCATCTCCATGTCCGATCCGTAGTTCCAATCGCAGTCGACCATGAAGTACTTTTCCCAGTCCGGATCCCACGATGCCGCGATGGTAGCGTTCGGGTACTTGCGACGCTCGCCGCAGGTGTATCGGAACACATATGTCGGGAACGCGAGGCACTTGATCGCCTGGCCCTCCTTCAGCCACATCGGAGGCTTCACCGCCATGTTCGGCCCAAAAGGAACATACGTGCAGTCGATGATCTCAGCGGTGGTGTACTTCCGGTCCCACGAGGCCGCCGTCACTTCATCCGGGTACAAACGGAGACTGCCGTTCGTGTAGCGGTAGAAAGTGTTCCTCTCCATGCAACGCACGGTTTGGCCTTCTTTGAGTTGCTTGTTCTCCGGCATCGGGCTGCCGAGAGGCAGCGTGGCGCAGTCCACAATCACAAAGTTCTTCCAGTTCGGGTCCCACGAGACCGCGATTGCGTCAGTCGGGTACACGCGTCGCTGACCACTTGTCAGGCGGTAGACCATCACTTGGTTGTCAGTACACTTGATGGGCTGGCCTTCCGGCAGACCGGTGGGGGGAGGGTACTTCATCTTCATCTCCGAGCCGACAGCGAAGATCGAGCAGTTCTGGTACACCGAACTCGCCCAGTTCGGGTCCCACGACATAGCGATCTCGTATGTCGGGTACAAGCGTATCGTCCGGTTTGAGTACCGGAAGATCCCGGGACGTTCGCTGCACTTCAACGAGTGTCCATCTGAAATGATCGGCCAGTTGAACTCCATCGGAGGTCCGTAGGGCATCTTCGTGCAGTCGACAGGCACGTACGCCTCCCACAGCGGGTCCCACGAAGCCGCGATCTCTGGTTTTGAGTACACGCGCAGCTGACCGCCAGTGTACCGGAACACCATCTTCTGCATCTGCGTGCACTTGACAGACTGGCCCTCACGAAGCTTCGGTAGGAAGAACGTCATGGACGGACCCTGCTGGAACTCGTCACAGTACACTGATACAGCCTTCCGCCACTCCGGGTCCCACGACTCGGCAACGCGGGTGTCGGGGTACAGACGAAGCGTTCTGTCCGAGAATCTGAAAAGCTCGGTGCCATCTGGAGCGCACGTCACAGTCATGCCATCCCACATCGGCGGCTGGTTGTAGCCCATATCGTCTCCAACACGGAGATTCGTGCAGTCAGTATGCACGATATCGGTCGTGCGCACGCCCCACGACATCGCGATCTCGGGTGTGCGGTAGCGGCGAATCAAACCGTTGGCGAAGCGGAAGATACCCGTGCCGAACGCGCCACAGCGAACCGGCTGGCCTTCGTACAGCTTGGTCGGCGGAACAGGCTTGACATCCGTGTCGTTGCCGCGCGGGAATGGAGCACAAAACACAGCAACAGCGTCCATCCACGACGGATCCCAGGAAAGAGCCACTTCGCGAGTCGGGCACTGGCGCATCGATCCGTTCTCGAACAGGAAGATCGGGAACTCGTCTGAAGAGTCCTCACATCGCACGAGCATGTTGTCTGGGATGTATGGCTTCTTGAAGTCCATGTCGTCACCGCGATTCAGTGTCGAGCAGTCGACCGTGATAAACATGTTCCAAGCTGGGTCCCAAGAAGTTGCGATCTCGTCAGTCGGGTACAGGCGGAGGATGCCGCTGGTGTATCGGAAGACGAAGGTGGACTTCGGATCACATTTGACAGGCTGACCTTCAGGCAGATTGATCGGGGGCGGGAGTTTGAGCGGTAACTTCGGACCAGGGTTGAGTGTCGAGCAGTCCACGACCTCTGCCACCATCCAGTTCGAGTCCCACGACGCGGCGACATCTGCGTCCGGGTAAAGTTGAATCGTTCCGTTCGAGTATCTGTACGTGTCGGTGCCATCGTCGCACTGCACTGGCTGGCCGTCCCAGAGCGTCGTCGGCTTCTTCGCCATGTCTTTTCCGCGGTTGAACGTCGAGCAGTCAGCGATGATGAACCAGTCCCAGTAATGGTCCCAGGACATCGCGATCTCTGGAGTCGGGTAATAGCGGCGCATGCCGTCGGTGTAGCGGAACACCATCATCTCGCTTTCGTCGCACTTGATCGACTGGCCCTCCGCAAGCTTCGACTGCGGGATCTTCGGAGGCGGCGTGTTCGGGTTGTTGAAAGACATGTCGTCACCACGGCGCAAGTTCGCGCAGTCCACGACCACAGGCATGTCCCAGTACTGATCCCAAGACGTCGCGATCACTTGAGTCGGGTACCAGCGCCGCTGATCGTTCGTGAAGCGGTACACGAACGTGTCGTCCCACTCGCACTTGATGGCCTGGCCGTCGTAGAGCTTGGAGGGATCGAGCTTCGGCGGCGACGTCGGCTCCACTCCGTTCTTCTTCATATCTGGGCCACGAAGAAGGTCTGAGCATTCAGCAAGCGCCGCCGAGCCCCAGAACGGGTCCCAAGAATCAGCGATCTCCGAACTCGGGTACCAGCAGCGCTTTCCGGCAGTGAAGCGGAAGATCATCCCTGCATCCAGTTCACACTTGATCGCTTGGCCCTCCACCAGCATCGAGATCGGGAGCTTGGGCGGCGGTGGCGGTGAGTTGAAGGGCATGTCATCCCCACGGATCACTAACGTGCAGTCGGCAACCAAGGCTCCCACCCAGAACGGGTCCCATGACGCAGCGATCTCCGGAGTCGGGTACCAGTGGCGAATCCCGCCGGTGAAGCGGAACACCATGGCGTCATCCCAGTCGCACTTGATCGCCTGGCCTTCAACCAAAGCCGTGATCGGCATCTTCGATGGACTCGACGTGCTCGGAAGCCCGTTGAACAGCATGTCCTCTCCGCGAGCTAGGAGATCGCAGTCCACCTCGACTGAATTGAACCACCTTGGGTCCCACGACGCAGCGATCTCAACCGTCGGGTACCAGCGAACCTGGTTGTTGGTGAACCGGTACACTTTTGTCTCCATCATGCTGCACCTGATCGCCTGACCCTCGGTGAGTAGGGTCACGTTGAACTTCGGCGGTGGAGGCATGACTGGGCGATATCCAAACACCTTCATGTCCTCGCCGCGAAGAATCGTCGTGCAGTCGGCGAGCACATACGTCTCCCAGAATGGGTCCCACGACGCGGCGATGACAGCGTCGGGGTACGAACGACGCACTCCTTCAGTGAAGCGGTAAGTCTCCGTCTCCTCCAATTCGCACTTGATCGCTTGACCCTCGATCAGCTGGTTCGGGAGCAACTTCGTTGGTGGCGTTGTCGGTGGAGCTCCATTGAACTTCATGTCATCTCCCCGCTTCAAATTCGTGCAGTCGACAACAAGGGACAGCTGCCAAAATGGGTCCCACGAGGCAGCAGTGGTTGCATCTGGGTACCAGCAACGCTCTTCGCCCGTGAAGCGGTACACTTCCGTCTCGTCCCAGTCGCACTTGATCGCGTGGCCAATTGGCAGGCTGGATACCGGGAACTTGACACGCGGCGGCACAGTCCCCGGAGTCGAAGGCGTTGGCGTGCTTGTTGAAGGAGTCGGTGTCGACGGCTTCCGGTACGGCTGGTACTCGGGAGGGATCTCCGGGTCCTGGAAGTCGCAAACCTCGTGGATGATCGAGTAGAACAGCTCGAAGTCGTTCATCGCCATCGCGCCAGAATCCAGATCCTGCAAGGCAGGCAGTGTTGAAATCACAGTGTGAGTACTCTGACTCGTGTCCAATCAACGCGGCATCAAGACGCACCTTGGCCGCGAGCTGCGCCACACACCACGCCTCGCTGGCGTAGTTGCGTCGCAGACGGTCCGAGATGAAGTCCTTTGACGTGTCCGACAAGTCGGACGCCTCCACACGGTTGAGCACAGTGTCGTGCGTCCGAATCGCGTGGTGCAGGTACTCCTCGACGCTCACTTTGCCGTCGACGTCGAGGTCAAACTCGGCGACTGGCGGCATGTCGTCGTGCGTGATCGGTGCGAGCGGCGCGATTGGCGTCATTCCGATGCTCTCTGGCGCCATCATCGAGTTGGACACGTACGGCTCGGCGGCGTCCAAGTTGGAGACCTCAACAGCCGCCGGCGACTGGGAGCTCGAGAGCCCCGCGTAGGCCCAGACAGCTCCGGCCGCGAGCAGCACCATCGAAGAGCCGATCGCGATCTGTCGCTTGGAGAGCTTTTGCTTGTCGTCGCGGCGGCGAGGCTGCTGGGACGGCAGGCGCGGCGCAGCGCCGAAGAGCGGGCCTTCCTCGCGGTTGACCATCCCGTAGTCCTTCTTCATGGTGGTGTCTGACGGTGCAGGCAGCCCGAGTGACGTGGCCGACAACGGCGACGCAATGGACGACAAGCTTCACTGGTGCGCGCGCGCGGGGTGGGCTGGTTCCTGATCCTCCCCTTGGCTTCCTCGCTCGCCCCTTGTAGAAAAAGTGGTGTTGCGCGGTCGCCGGGAAATCCGAAAGTGAGCGATCAAAGAGAGATGCCGCCGGTGGGCTGCTGCTGTTGGGCTGCAACACTGCAAGTGCCTCTTCGATCACCATCGCAGATCCGCGATGACCGTCGCGGATCCGCGATGAACATCGCGGATGCCGAGAGGGCACGTCTTTCGCGAGAGGTCGCGAAAATGTGCGGCGCCGGGCCGCTCAGTGCCAAAAGGCGCGCCGCTTGGAGAGCACACAAAACAATATCTTTTGATTTATATTGTTGTGTGAGCCACACAACAATAATAATTAATTCACGACACCAATTCCTTTTAATTTTGTGTGACCCACAAACAATACTAACGGACTATTACCGGTACTTGTCGGTCACACTGAAGATTCTAATTACAAAAAATGATTTGTGTAAACCACACATCTTAAATTAGTTTTGTCACACACATATACTAGTAGCTCACATTTATTTATTTTGACGTAATTAACAAACTTGCCGAGCATATTGTTGTGTGAGCCACACAAAATAATTAATTCTGGACACCAAGTCTAACTTTGCAAAATTTGCGGGTCAAACAAAATGCTAAAACTTTCTAAGTACGAAAATTGATGTAGCAGGGCCAGCAGAAAGCGGTGGATCTCGTGTACACAGTGATACCTTCGGATTCGTGATACCTTCGGATTAGCGAACTAAGTAATCCTCGATCAGGTACGTGCTGTTGAGAAATGTGCCTCCGCTCTCGGAGTAAAAATATTACTTTTATTATAAACAAATGAAAATACTTGAAATAATTTCTAGTACTGTATCCTTTGTACTTTGTAGAATTACGTAATTCGTCCTGCATACTAATCAAAGCTGCCATTATAGACACGCACTTCCCACAAATTACTTCAGGTGCCACACTTTTCAATTGATTTTCTCGTAACTTAAGGTTGATTAGTATCACTTTGTCTGAGGTGGTCTCAAATAATACAGTAGTAAAGGACAATTACTTGTGGGTCACACAAAAAAAATTAACTAGAAGAAGTAATTTGTGTAAATCACACCTCTTAAATTAGTTTTGTCACACTTATACTACAGTAGTATAAAGCAAGGAATTCCACTCGAAAGAGTGGTTTATAGCGTATTTGGTGTCAAACGTTCAAAATTCGATGTTACACATAAGACGTTATTCCAACTGTCTCTTTGCGTAAACGTGGACATGCTTTGACCCTGTTACAAGCTGAAAATGGGCAGTAGACTAGAATTCGAACGAGACAGGAATACATTGTTAATTGTCTTGGTATCATAGCCAAAGTTCAACGCGAGTGTGTGTATACCGTGTTACTCTTGTGCTATCCGGTGTGGGACGTCCAAAGTGCAAAAATATCGCATGTTGTAGGGATTAGTGTTTAGTGTTTAGTGTTTAGTGTTTAGTGTTTAGTGTTTAGTGTTTAGTGTTTA
>JAASGM010000215.1:0-29190 GCA_023334215.1 Globisporangium cystogenes | reverse complement strand
GTGCTGCAGGTGGGTCTGACGGACCGCGACCAGTACATCCACCGCCTGGGCCGCACTGCGCGCGCGGGCATGGAGGGCCGCGGCATCCTGGTGCTCGCGGACTTTGAGCGTCCGTTCCTGCAGGACCTGAGCGACCTGCCGCTGGTTGAGAAGGAGGTGCCGATCACGTCGTCGACGGGCTTCCGCACGAACGACACGCTCGCGAAGCTCAAGTCTGGCAGCGAGCTCGAGAAGTCGGCGGTGCAGTCGTACCAGGCGTGGCTCGGGTTCTACAACTCGAACCAGAAGAAGCTTGGACTCGACAAGGAGACGCTGGTGGAGCTCGCCGAGCACTACAGCCACATCATCGGGCTGAGCGAGACCCCGCGCATCGACAAGAAGATCCTGCGCAAGATGGGGCTCTTCGGCGTCAAGGGTCTGGAGCCGGCGTCCGAGGCGGATCGGTTCAAGTCCGCCGCGAAGGGCGCCAGCCGAGGCGGAGGCTCGCGCGGTGGCGAGCGCTCGCGCGGTGGCGAGCGCTCGGAGAAGAGCAGGTCGCCCCGGGAGCCCCGCAACTTCGGCGAGTCTTCGTCGACGCCGGCGATCGAGCGCTACGACACGAGCGACTTGAAGTCTCTCGAGCGGCTTGTGCGCGACCCGGAGCACTCGAGCGAGTCGCCGCGCGAGCGGAACGACCGCTCGACTTCTTCCGAGCGATACGACCGCTCGTCGTCGCGTGAGCGATACGATCGCTCGTCGCCTCGCTCGAGCTCGGACGAGCGCCGTGGCGGACGCTACTCGGAGAGAGGCAGCCGCGATGCCAGCACCCGTGATCGCAGCAGCCGCAGTGACGGTCGCTTCGGCGGTGCGTCGCGCGACGAGAACCGTGGTCGTCGCGTCGAGCGCTTCGAGAAGCGAGTGGAGCGACCGTCGTCGTACTCTTCGGATCGCCGACCGCGAGGAGACGACCGCGAGGACGCGGCACCGTCTCGCGAGCGCTTCAACCGCTCGCAGGACGAACGAGGAGGAGACCGCGAGCGCTCGGAGCGCCGTGCGTGGTCCGGTTCGCCTTCTCGCCCGCGCGACGGCTCCAAGTTCCGAGGTGGCCGCAGTCGCTCGGAGGGACCTCCGCAGACAACGTCGCGCCGCCGCGACCGTGGCGAGCAGCGCCGCCGCGACCGCGAGAACGGCGAACGCCACGGCAAGCGCTTCTAGATACTGCGCACGCGGTGCCAGCTCCATGCGTCGCTGGGGCATCACGAGCGCACGGGGCACGAGTTCTCAGTTAGAGGGAACCTGTCGGTGTCCGTAAGTTCGATCCACTTGCTCTCTACCCGCTCAGCTCTCGTGTGCTCGTTCCGCCGCTCGCTCGCTTCGATCGTCATGCCAGCGTCTGGTACCCGGTGCGGCGGATCGCGCCGGCGACCCACATGAGCGCCGCGCCGATCAGCGCGCCGACAAACACGCCGTCGCTGGCCATGGCGAAGAGTGAGAACCGCGAGGACGCTTCCTTCCTGCTGCCAGCAGTGTCGACGGTGGTGGAAGAGGAGGTTGCGCCGCCCGAGGCTGTGGACGTCGTTGGCTTTGTCGTCGACTGGACCTCGCTCGTCGGCGGTGTCGAACGTGGCGGCAGACTCGACCACACGGGATTGTGGCCGAGGGGGCCGCGCGCCACGAACGAGTCGCCCGGCCACTTGGAATACTCTGTCGCCGCGAGCCACCACGCAGGGTACCCAGGCGTCTCCATGTCCTCAGGTCGCTCGCCGGTCGTGACGTACCCGTCCGCGAACTTGCCGATCAGCTGCCACGCGAACTGCCACCAGCGCTCCACCACGCGCGCAGCAAACTCGTTCGAGCGCGCTTCCAGGTACCGGTCGATCTCGGTGCTGTCGTTGCCGAAGTGCACGCTCGCGTGCTGCTCCATGGCGCGCCGAGCGTCGAACGCCGCCTGCTGCACCTCCGCGATCTGCTTGCGGACGTCCTGGCTGATGCGGTCGAAGCGCAGTTGGCTCCAGTTCTTCACGAAGTTAAACGCCCACCACGCCGACTTGGTGTTGAACTCGCTCTGCTTCCCCACGGCCTCGAGGTACGCGCTCGGTACTTTGCTCTGGCGGCACGAGAACGGCACGTACACGCTCGCGTGCGGCGAGCTCTGGCTGTACCACACGACGCAGCCGAGCGCATCCGGCAGCGACGAGCGCGCCTGCAGCACGAAGCTGAACATCGTGCGGAAGCTCGAGATGGGCCGCTCCCAGCCGCCGAGCACGCCCTTGTTCTCTCCGTCCCAGCGGATCGGCGAGCCGAACGGACCGGCCGCGATGCCCTTCGACATGTCGTACGGAGTGTCCTGGTAGTAGTCCCGGAAGAGATCCATGACGGCGCACGGACTCAGCTGGGCGTCCGGCTTGACCGAGAACGGATACGTCGCGTACTGGGACACCTGCCCGAGGCGCGAGTCGAGCTTCAGTGACGGCGCCACGCGGTCGAACAGCCGCCACACGCGGCGACCCGTGTACAGCGGGTGCACGGGGTCGACGTCCACGAAGCCGTAGGCGGCTGTGAAGTCGAACGGTCCCGTCGACTCGTTCCACCAGCCCATCTCGCGCGCGAACGAGTGGACGTTCGGCGACGCTAGGAAGTTGTCCGAGTCGTTCAGGTTCATCTCGCGGATCATGAACGCGTTCGCGACGACGGCGACGTGGTCGTGCGGCACCCGCTGCGCCGCCCACACTGCGCTCGCGTTGTTCTTGCCCGTGAGCACGTGGAAGACCCAGACCTCGCCGTACTTGTCTGCGATGCCGAGCGTCTCCGCCGAGTCGATGTAGCCCGGGCTCGCCGGGTCGCCGCTGTCCTCGCTGAAGAAGCCGTGCTCGACTGCGAGGTCGCCCATCGTGCGGATCGCGCAGCGCGCCGAGTCGCAGCGCTCGAGCGCGATCTTCGAGAGCTCCGCGATGCCCAGGAGGTTGTAGCCGTAGGGCACGTCGGATGGCCACCCCACTGTGCGCGCGCCGCACGTGCTCTCCGCGATGCTCAGCTGCACCTCGTTCATCATGCCGTAGTCCTGGTCGAAGTACGCGTACGTGCGGCGCACCTGCGGCACGAAGCCCAGCGGCTGCATCACCTCCTGGTCGGCCACTGTCGGCGCGTAGTGCGGCCCGCGGTCGTGGCTCACGAGCCGCGGGAAGCCGCCGAAGAAGCTGTAGACTGCGCGCGTGGCGCCCTCTGCGTGCTCTTGCGCTGGGACGCGCACGAGCCGCAGGTCCGCGGCGCCGCCGCCCGCGTCGTCCGAGTGCGCGACGAGCGTGGAACCGTCGGTGGTGGCCCCGCGGCCGACCGCGACCATCGTGCAGGCGTCTGCCGCGTCCTGCGCCAGCAGCTGCAGCAGCGCGAGCGCGAGCGCCGCCGCCGTCTTCGCCATCATTGTCGTCTCCTTCACAGATCTTGTGTACTATGGAGATTTGTCACATTTCTTGTTTTTCGGGACAAGGTACGACATCATCCCGAACTTCATGAAGTCGAGTGTCGATGCAAAGGTGCGAAGGTCTCGACAAAGATCGTGGTGATGCAAGTGACGAAGCTCCATGAAGAAGACAACGAGTGCGAGACGAAGGAAGGTGGCGAATGCTGCTGGCTGAATAAATAAGAGGAGCTCCCTCCACAATAAATCACTTCGGATGCCTACGCGAGCCAGTACGGACGCGCGCCGACGCTACCGTTGCTGCTCAGCGCGCTCGAGAACGCCAGGTCGTGGAGCGACGGCAGCTTGCAGCCGCTCGCGACCTTGCGCGTCGGCGAGATCACCGGCAGACTGAACAGCGGCGTCGACGGCGCGTGCACGAACAGACCGGACGACGGCGCTGCCCACGGCTTTGCCAGCGGCGAGAACGACTCGAGCGACGGCGCCGGGAGCGCAGTCACCGCAGGAGACTCGGCAGTGGACTCGGCCGACGACAACGAGTGCGACGCAAGAGACCCCGGGCGCGGCAGGATCGGCTTGCACTTGTCGGCGGCGACCCAGGCGGACGCCGGCGTCGCGCGCTTGGCCTCCTGCTCGTCGCCGGCGCTGCCCGAGGCCGGGCGCTTGCGCGACTTCTTGCTCTGGCGTTTGACGAGCGACATGGCGCCGTAGTCGTCGCGCGTAAAGTGCTCGCGCGAGTACGTCGAGTGCTGCGCGCGCGCCTTGCTCCACTTGCGGAAGCCGAAGTAGTTGAGCTGGCGCTGGAAGCTCGCGAAGTTCTTGTTCTTGAAGTACCGCGGCAGGATCTGCTCGGTCATGGCCTCCTTGTCAAGGATCTGGAACGCCACGCCGTCGTCGGTCCAGCGGATGATCTTGGGGTTCTCGCGGCGCAGCATCTGGTGCAGGTGCAGCAGGAACGGCGCGACCCAGCCGCGCTTGAGCGCGTCCGCCGAGCTGTCAGACGTGTCCGAGCTGGCGGCAGACGCCATGGACGCCGACGACATGGCCGACGAGATCGACGAGTTGACCGACGACGTCGGGGACGGCGGGCACATCGCGGTGGCGTCGCAGTCGGCGACTGGGCTGAGCATCGCGTGGAGGTTCATCGCGGGTTGCTGCTGGAGGAGGTGGATCGCTGGAAGAGCTGGGGACTCGGGAGCGAAACGCAGAGTGAGCATTTCGGTCGACTGTCGCCGGGGGAGGAAGGGGAAGCGGTGCGTGCGTGTGTGTGAATGAACACGAGGTGGCGCTTTACGCGATCGAAAAAGCGGCGGGCGGCGCAAAAGCGAACTGAGCGGCGCGCTCAACACGACAGATTCGAGCGTGGCAGAAAAAGAAAAACTATGAAGATTCAGTATGCCCCGCTCGAGATTCGCGCCGCGGCATTTGTCACGCCAAACGTATATGTGTGCGACATGACGAATCTTGGTCAGAAAGGGTTCGGGTTTCAGAACTTGCACGAGCCAATCAAACACGAATACTCGACAAAGTGCGAAACTCGGCAAAGTACGAATTCAGTGGCGCCAGTCGTCATCCGGCTCGACTGGCAAACATACAAACTCCAAGTCCATTCGAATCTTTGCTGAAACATAGTTGCATGTTTCTGGTCGATTCGACTCGCACTATTCTATCTTCATACAAAGTGTCAAATCGACGAAATTTCAAGCAAGTTGCGTCACAAGATCTTCAAGCGTCGCGAGAATGCGCTTCCGCTTCCTGCTCGGTGCGTCCATGTGAGCATGTGTGTGCATGTACACCACCTACGCTGCGATCCCAACCCTCACATTCTTGTGATCGCACCACACACTCGCAGGAAATGCGCTCAGCGGCGTCTCCGCCGTGCTGCTGCTCGTGGCGTGCAGCGAGCCCAAGTGGGCCCACGACGTTGTCAACTCGGTCAACATCGGGCTCTGGTACCTCACCGTGCGTCGTCGAACTGCCGCCAGCTTTCTCTACTTTGTGTGTGCGCGCGCGTCGATCGCTTACGGCTTCGAAGCACATGACTTCGTGCCTCGCATTCCCTATGGACCACACGCAGGGCACCGGCGTGCAGTACAAGCTCATCAACGCCGGACTCGCGGTCGAGAGCGCCGACGTCTCCTCCACGCAAAAGGCATTCACAGTCTACAGCCGCTTCTGGTGCGAGCGCCTGTCAACGCGAGTGACGTCGCGGCCTTCGACAACAATCATCACCACAACCACCAACGCTCGATGCTACTGGCTACTGCTCCGAGCAGCGCCATCCCGACGATCGCGGCGCAGGACCCATGGTGCCAGCACCTCGCAGACTGGACGAGAGCGCTCACGGTACTCGCGCTCATGGCGGCGATCGCGAGCTTCGTGTTCAGCGTGATGGCAGCGACGGGCGTGAAGACGCCGACCTGGGACGGCGAGGGCGAGGAGACCACGCTCGTCAAGCCCGTGGTCTGCTCGCTGGTGCAAGTCGTGCTTGTGCTGCCGGCGGTCGTCTCCTGGCAGCGCATGGTCTGGAAGTACGACGCGCAGTGTCGCGCCAAGCTCGGCATCGACGACTTCGCGTGCATCTCGTCGTCGTCCTCCCACGTGCTTGCGATCGCCGACATCCCGTTCGCGGTGGCGACGTATCTCCAGTGGCGCCTCTCGCACTCGTACTACGTGCGTGGGTATACGACCGAGATCCGAGCGCGCCACGCACGTTGTGTCTGGCGCTTGCTATGACCACTGACATCGAGAGCTTGATGGAACAGATCGCGAGACAGAGTGGACGCATCGCGGACGGCTTCACTCTCGCGGCGAAGACCGGTGCGGCTTCGAACGCTGCTCTCCAACGCAGCATCCATCCGATCCCTCGCTTCCGCCATCGCCTTCTCATCGATGGTGTTGCGTGTCCGAACGTGCAACGCAGACAACGTGGACGTGATCCTCTCGGGAATCGCGAACGGCATCGACATCGACGCGCTCGGATCCGACGGACGCAACGCGCTGCACTGGGCGTGCACGCTGAGCCGCACGAGCATCTGCCACGTGCTCGTGAAGAAAGGAGCGTCGCTGGGCAAGAAAGATGTGGGCATTGATCCAGCACTTGTGCTCGTTAGACGCCGTGCAGACCCCCTGACAGCCTCTGTCGTTGACGCCCGTCGCAGCGAGACGGGTGGACTCCGCTGCACTGGGCGAGCCGTGTGGCGAGCTTGGACATCGTGCGGCTGCTGGCGAAGAACGGTGCGGACCTGAATGTCCAGGACCGATGGGGCACGACACCGCTGATGCTCACGGTCGTGGGCGAGAGCAAAGCGGCAGCCGCGACTCTCATCGAGCTCGGCGCGGACGTCAATGCGCGGAACGTACGACTTGCCGCTAGTCAGTCTCTGTGAGATAGGAGCTGGTTGAGCTCACACTCGTGTGTAAGCAGGTGTTCGGACAGACAGCGCTGATGCTGTGCGTCGAGGCGGGGAAGCACCTCTTCCAGCTCGGCATGGTGTTCCTGAACGCCGGCGCAGACTTGCGGCGTCAAGACGCGCAGGGAATGACGGCGCTGCACCATGCGGCGTCCACCGGCAGCCTCAACCTCCTGTACAACATGTTGCAGCTCTGCGACGACGAGCTGGTGGAGAAACCGAACAAGGTCCGCGCCAGTGTCGCTCGGTTCCGTCGAGGCTGCTGCTTGCTCCTAACTGTGTCGATCGCTCTCTCACTCTGTGTGTCTACTGCAGTTCGGAGAGACGATCGCGCAGCTCGCGGTGCTGCATTGCCAGCCGCAGGTGCTGGAGCTGCTCGAGAACTGGCGCAGTGGGAACCCGGTCGCCTTAGCTGGCGACAGAGACTCTGGCGGTGACGACGACGACGACACAGACGACAGCAGCAGCAGCGACGACAGCGACGACGCCAGCGACTGAGTGCAAGTCATGTGTCTATAAAGTGGTCCTACTTGAGCTTCTCCAGCAGCAGCTTGGTGCCGGTCTGCGCCTCCGTGAGCTTCTTGAGGCTCGCGAGCGACGGCTTGAGCGCCTTCGAGACGACCTTCGCGGCCTCCTTTGCGCCGTGAGCCGCCTCGAGGAACGCGAGCACGACGAACGACCCGCGGTTTGACTGTGCCCACGTCGCCACGCTTTCCTTCACGGCCGCCAGCAGCGGCACCGAGAACGCCGTCTCCTTGATCACGCGGCGCAGCCCCAGGTGCGCGTTCGCGTCCGAATAGATCGGCTCCTGCCCTTCCTCCGCAGGCTCGGCGAGCGCGGCCTCGACCAGACTCGCCTCCACGTCGCTGCTCGAGCTGCGCTTGAGCACCTCCACGACCACGTTGCGGCCGTCCTTGGAGCGGAGCAGCTCGTCCATGTTGGCCGCGACCATCTCCTCGAGCTTCGGGAGCAGTCCCTTGAGCACCTCCTCGCGACGCGCGTCCGGGTCCTTCTTGTAGTTGACCACGAGCTGCGAGGCGTCCTCCGGCGACGGCACCATCGGCGGCGCGAGCAGCTCGATGTCGTCCGGAGACAGGTACTTCTTGTTGAGCGGGCTGAAGAGCTGGAGCAGCACCTTGTGGCCCGTCGGGTGCAGCGCGATCGCGAGCAGGTGGTCGTTCAGCTCCGCCAGGATCGACTTCTGCACGAGCACCGTGTCGTCGACCACGTCGAGGATGCGCAGGATCACGAGGTAGCCGCTCGGGTGGTTGCACGCATCCAGCACCTTGTCCTTGAGGCACTTGATGATGCGCTTCTTGTCCTTGGGCGAGCCGAGCGAGATGCACTTGGTCACCACGCGCGCGCCGTTGCGCGTCGCGAGCAGCGCCAGCGACGCGTCGCGCACGTTCGCGACCATCTGCTGCACGTCGTCGTACTCGGCGTGGCTCAGGTACTCCCAGAGCAGCGTCTGCACGAACGCGAGCCCGAGGAGCTGCTTGTCCACCATGCGGTTCAGGATCGACGCGAGGTGCTTGAGCACCTCGGGCTTCTTGGCCTGGTTCGCCGCGAGGATGTCGCCGAGGTTCTTCTTGTTCTCCGTCTTGAAGTACGCGAACTCCTTGCCATAGAACTCGAGCTTGAGCCCCGAGAGCTGCGCCGGCTTGAGGTGCTCTTGCGCGTACTCGAGCACGTTCGCGGCGATGTTGTGCGTGCCGAGCTGCACCGCCTGACCGGTGATCTGCTTCACGATCAGCGCGCGGTCCGCCGGTCCGCCGTACTTGATCATCTTCTGCACGAGGAAGCAGCCGTACTGCATCTTGGCGAGGTCGAGAATGTGCTCGCGCATCTCGGCCACGCACTGCGAGCGCTGCTCCGGCTTGCCGTACTTGAGCAGCGCCTGGATGACGCGCGACGCGTCGTGCTTGGCGGCCACGTCGTACATCTTGCCCTTCACAAGCTCGTAGAGCTCGGCCACGAGCGCCTCGCGCTTGCTCTTCTCCACGTCGCGCTCGCGCACGATGTTCCAGATCTGCTTGGCGCGCGTCACCATCTCGTAGTGCGGCCGCTGCATCTTGCGCTGCTTCTTCGCCACCTTCTGGTCCAGGAACGACTTCTTGGCGTCCTTGTCGCCGCCGCCGGGCGCCGGGCGCTTCTTGGCGTTGAAGCCGCCGCTGCCATGCGCGTGCGGCTTGCCCTTGAACTTGCCGTTGCCGCCCGCCGCCGCGTGCGCGCCTTTCGGCTTCTGCGGCTTCTTCCTGTCGTCCTTGCCCGGCGCCGCCATGATGGGTCTGTCTGAGGAAGTGTCCACGTCCGCTGCAGCGAGAGATCGGCGAGTGGCGCTCGACGCTGGCGTCCTTTGCACCAGTCACTCAATCGCTCTTGTATCGAGATTTCTCACCACAAGTGAGGAGCTCTCGATACAAGAGCTATCAAATCACAACATTTGTGAGATAAAATTCCGACTCACCAACCTGGCAATGTCCGCTCGTCCAGCGTGACCTCAAGCTCCTGAGCTTCGCGCTCGAGCCAACGCCACGCTTGCTGCCCGCCGGACTGGCGCTCGCACGCGCTTGCCAGCAGTTCACTTGCGCGGCGCGCTCGGCAGCAGCAGCAGCTGCTGCGCGCGCAGGATGTGGGCGCGCGGGTCGCGCAGGCGGCCCCTGCTCTTGGCCTCCAGCGAGCGCTTGAGCTCCGCGAACCGCCGCGCGTTCGTGTTGCGGTTGCGCGGCTCGCTGTCCTCTCTGTCGCTGCTGTCTGCGCCGCCGCCCGCGCGCTCGTCCTCGCCGATCGAGAACATCTTCCTGGAGCCTTCGTGGCTGCTCCTACTGGCTGCGCCTTTGCGGCGCCGCGTAGCGCGCTCTTGGGTGGACGCAGCGGGTGATCGGCTCGGCGCTTGCGACGCTCGCAGCGAGTGGCTCACGTGCGCGTGAGTCTCGGGGCCGATCTCGGCCTCCCCGGCGGCTCCGGCGGTGGCTGCGGCCGCGCACACTTTCCCCGACCGCGCGGGCTGCAGCGTCAGCATGCGCGTGGTCTTGCCCACCTGGTACTCGAGCCGGTACTTGCTGAGCAGCTTGGCGCGGAACGCCTTGCGCGTCTCGCGCTGCGCCTGCTCGGCGCGGCTCTGCCGGTACGCGGCGAGCTGCGACGGGTACTGCGTGGTCACGCGCAGCGCGCGGCTCTGCTTGCGACTTGCGTGGCCGCGGAAGAGCCGCTGCACCTTGATCGCCGGCGACTGCCGGATGCCGCGCAGCCACGCCCGCTGGCGCTTGAGCTCGCGGAACGCGAGCCGCGCCGTGAGCCCACGCCAGCGCGCCTGGATGCGACTCACGAGCGCGAACTCGCGCAGCAACATGCGACGCGTGATCTCGAGCACGTTCGCCTCGACCTTGGCGAGCGGCGGGCGGCCGCCGGCGCGCCGCACGAACTCGCGGTAGTTCCAGAACAAGACGCTGCGCTCCGCCGGGTTGTCGTACCAGAACACGGGCGGGCGGTCCGGGCGTGCGCCGAGCGCGAACGCGAGGACGCTCGGGTGCATCGTCTTGACTAGCCGCAGGCAGCGCTCGATGACGGCGCGCCGCCTCGCCTGCATGCCGCGCACGCGAGTCTGGATGCGCGCCGCCGAGCGGTTGATCGTGCGCAGGTGTCGCTCGCGCTCAACCTTGCGTCGGCGGAACGCGAGGCGACCGAGGAACCCGCGCGCGACGCGCTGGATGAGCGCCGTGGCCGGCACGCGCTTGCACTCGAACTCCTTGATCGCGTTGCGCTCCTCCTCGATCTTCTCCTGGAAGCTCACGACGCCGGCGCGCAGGTACTTGGTGCTCCCGCAGCCCGTGCAGATCGGCAGCTGCTCGAACTCGCGCAGGCGGCTCTCGTCGCTCGCGTCGCTCGCGTCGGCGTCGCGCCGGCGCACGCGCAGCACGTTGATGAACGTCACGCTGTTGCATCGCGAGCACGTCAGGTACGGCGTCGAGGATGTCGGGAGCGCCTCGAGCAGCGCGGCGGCTGCCGGCGAGAACGTCGCCGCCGGCGCCTCGTCGACAGCGCCGACCGCTGCTGCTACATCGTCGACCGCTTCTGCGGCATCGAGCGCCTCCGTCTCAACAGCAGCAGCAGTGCGACTCTCGCCGTGTCGACTCGGCTTCGTGGGGAGCATCAGTGGGTGATCCGACGTATTGAAACGTCCACTTTGGCACCAGAGGTCTCATGCAGACATCGACAACTACCGATGGTCTCAAGCCTCCTGGTGTCCACTCACGAGCACTGCTACTTCAGCCTCCAGCCTCCAGTCCATCTCCTCAGTCCTCCTCGGCAATGTCCTCCTCCATGTCGTCGTCGTCGTCGTCACGGGGCTTGCGTCCGCCAGAGGTGGTCGGGCGTTGGAGCGCGCCACCGCTCTGCACACGCGACTGCTGCTCCGCCCTCGCATCTCCGCCCTCGTCCTCGTCCGCCGCCAGCTTGCGCTCGGCCCCCACCGCGGGCTTGCGATGCTTCTCCGCCGCGTCGCTCGCGGTCGCGCCGAGCTTCTGCACGAGCCGCGGGTCGACGTAGTTCTTGGCCGCGAGCCCGCGCTTCTTCATCGCCTCGAGCGCCTCGAGCGCCTTGTCCGTGTCGCCCTGTGCGTAGTGCGCCTCGACGAGCAGCGCGTACGCGTCCCCGATGCGGATCGCCTCGTCGATGCCCGGCTCGTCCAGCAGCTTGGCCACGACCTCGAGCATCTCGGCCGGGCTCGAGCGCAGCTGCTGGCGCGCGAGCACGAACTGCTCCATGAGCAGGATGCGCGTCTCGAGCCCCTTGAGCGCCTTGTCTCTAGTGTCCGAGCGCGACTTGGCGAGCACCTTGACGGCCTCCTGCACGGCGGCGATGGCCTTCTCGTAGTCGCGGAAGTCCTCGATCTCGACCTGCGCGCAGGCGCTGTAGAAGCCCGCGAGCTGCTCGAACGCGCGCGCCTTGGAGTAGAAGGCGACGATGTTCTTGAGCACGTCGGCGTCCGCGCGCCAGTCGAGGTTCTGCAGGTAGTTGGCCGCGAGCACGAAGATGTCGTTGTTGCGCGAGACGTTGGCGAAGAACACGATCTTCTCCGTGTCGCCCGACTTGAGCAGGCACTTCATCGCGCGCAGCTTGTCGCCCGCCTGCGTGTACTTCTTCGTCGCGAGGTGATACGCGCCTTGCTTCTTGCAGCACTTGGCGAGCTGGAGCAGCAGCGCCGTGCGCCGCTTCTGCTGTGCCGCGGCGTCCTTGTCCTTGTCGTCCTTGGGCGGCGTCATGCGCTCCGCCATCTCCTCCGTCACCTTGACGCCATGCTGGAGGCACACGTCGAGCGCCTCGCTCACGCGGCCGCCGATGAGCAGCAGGTGCACGGCCTTGGCGAAGTGGCCGTTCGACGTGAAGAAGTCGGCGCACTTCTTGAGCAGCGCCGGCGACGTGGTCGAGCCCCCGAGCTCGTCCGTGAGGTGGTGGAGCTCCTCGAAGAGCTGTGCCTGGAAGCACAGGTCGAGCGCCTTGGCGACGTCGCCGCCCTTGTGGTACAACTGCACGGCCTTCTCCATCTCGCGCCGCGCCTCGAAGTACGCGGCGCACTCGAGCATGTCGCTCGGCTTGCTCATGAGCGCGAAGCTCATGAGCTCGGCGTCCATGCGGTGGTCCTTGGCGAGCCGGATGGCGTGGTTATAGCACCCGCCGGCCGCGAAGAAGTGGATCGCGCTCTGCGGGTCGTCGTGCGCCTCGAACTGGCGCGCGAGGTGGTACGCGGCGGCGCGGTTCGTGGTCGCCTTGACGACCTTGGCGGCCGCCTGGAAGTCCTTCTTGAAGCACAGCACGCGCACGATCGAGAGGTAGTCCTTGGCCTTCTCGTAGCTCTCGATCGCGGCGTCCAAGTGCCCTTGGCTCTCCTGGAACTGGGCCCACCACACGCGCAGCTCACGGTCGTTCGACGACGCGACGTACTTCTGCAGCAGCTCGAGCTTGCCGAGCTTGAAGAGCATGCGCGGGATGTCCTTCTGGTGCGTCCCGGCGTCCTCGTACGCCTCCATGGCCTGCTTCACGTCCCCCATCTCCTCGTAGTGCTGCGCGACCTGGTAGTGCGTCGTCTTGAGGTGGATGCGGTCGCGCTTCGTGGCCACGTCCACGGCCTTCTGCCAGAACCCGCTCGCCTGGTAGAGCTGGTTGAGCAAGTCGTAGCGGCCGCACTCGCGGTACAGCCGCGCCGCGTCGTCGCGCAGCCCGAGCTGAATCGCGACCATGGCGATCGGCACCTCGACCTGCGGCTGCCGCGCCGCCTCCTTCACGGCCGCGGCGCCGCGCGCGTGGCCCATGTTGCCCAGACACACCTCCGCGACGTCCACGCGCTTGGTCTTGACGCACATGTGCGCCATGTTCTCCCACACCGACGGGTTCTCGATCAGCTTGACGGACCGGTACGCTTCGTCCATGTTCCCGATCGTCACGTAGTAGCAGAAGTTGAGCAGCGCGTCGCGGCCCTTGTCATCGACCTTGTCGAGCCCGACAAAGTCGCGCATGACCTTGGTGCTCAGGTAGCTGAAAGGCTCACCGGTCGCCGCGGCCGCCGCCGCCGCGCCGCTGCTCGTCCGGTCCTTGCTGCTGCCGCACTTGACGACCGTCGTCGGGTCGATGCTCGAGCTCTTCTCCGCCTGCGCGACGAAGTACACGCGCGGCACCTGGATGCCCAGCAGCGCGCTGTACTTGAGCTCGAGGTCGAAGCTGTCCTGCATTAGCAGCCCGTGGTCGTTCGACGCGAACATGACCGTGATCTCCTTGTCCGACAGCAACGAACGCGCGCCGTTGTCGCCGTCTCCGTCGCGGCGCGAGCCCGCGTCGGTCGCGCCTCCGATGCCGACGTCGACCTTGCTCTTCGTCGTCTCGCACGCGAGCAACCGCGGCTCCTGCGGGTCGAAGAAGACTGCGTTCGGGCTCCGGTTCGCGCCAAAGTCGTAGCGCTGGAAGATGTTGAGGTCGGTCTGGAAGAGGAAGAGCGCTGGGAGCGGCGCGCGGATCTTCAGCGTACCCTCGAGCTTGTCGGCCAGGATGCAGACGCGCGTGCCGTCGGCGTTCACCGAGATGACGCGGACGAGCGACGCCGCGGTCTCGTCGCCGAACGACTCGGGGAAGTGGCCCATGCTCCCAACGGCCTTCGGGTCGCGGCGCGAGAGGTCGAAGACCCGCAGGAAGCCCCGGTCGGTCGCCACCGCGAGGAACTTGTTCTGGAGCGACAGCAGCGCCGGCCGCCCCTCGGCCTCGGTGAACGAGATCGTGTTCTTCACGACGCCCTGGAAGTTGCACACCTCGACGTGGTTCCCGTTCGTGCGGTAGACCGAGTCGCCGCGGATCACGAGCGCTCTCGCGTCGCACTTGAACTGCCCCACGCGCTTCGTGTCACCGTCGCGGAGCTCGTACACCTCGGCCTTGGAGCCGCTCCAGACGAGCAGGCTCGCCGTGTCGTGCGAGACGCCCTTGATCGGCAGCGACGTCTCGAGCGTCGCCTGCGTCACAGTGCCGTCGCGGTACTTCTCGATCGACAGCGTCTTCGGGTGGCTCTGGATCACCGCCGTGTCGCCGCAGAGTGCGCGCTGCATGTTGCCTTCGTGGAGAATCGTGACGCCCTCGGACGTGTTCGCGTACAGCGTCGAGTACACGGGACTCCACCCGAGTCGGACGACGCTCCCGCCGACTTCGGTCGAGAAGAGGAGGTCCCAGCGGTACGTCGTGTGTGGGGAGCCGCCGCCGCCGTCCTTCACGGGCTCAGACGGGATCGAGATGCACCGCCAGAAGAGCAGGACGCCCTGCGTCGTCCCGGCCACGAGGATGCGCTTCCGCGGCGAGAAGTCGAGGCTGTTGACCTGGTACGTCGACGTGCTCGACTTGGGCAGACTCAGCACGCTGTTCTCCTCCGCCTGGACGTCCCAGAAGCGCACGAGCGGCTCACCGGACGCGATCGCGAGCAGACTCGGCCCCGCCCAACGCGTCTCGTGGAGACACCCGTCTCCGGCGACGCTGAGCTTGAACTTGACGGTCGCCTTGACGGTGCCGTCCGCCGAGCCGACCTGGAACACGTTCAGCTGCAGCCCGCGCGTGATGACGATGAGCCGGTTGTGCTCCTCGTAGAACAGCATGGCGTCGATCGCGTGGTTGAGCGTCTGGATGTCCGTGATGTGGTCGAGGTCGTCGGCGTAGTGCACGGAGCCGATCTCGCCGCCGAAGAAGAACTTGGGGCACGCGAGCTGCGAGAAGTTGTCACTGAGCACGACACACACACGGAGCGCGTCAACGGTGATCTCTTTGGCAGCGTCAGACTGCCGAGAGGAGGACGCACGACTTCACGAGCTTCTCGCGCTGCGCGGGACTCGTGGCGAACACGCAGTGCGTGATGCTCCCCTGCCGCGTGTACGCCTTGCTGAGCGAGAGCTGCGAGCGGCTGTCAACCTTCCACACGGCACACACGCCGTTTTCGTCCGCGGACACCAGGCGGTTGCCGGCTGGAGCCCACCGCAGGAGCCCCACACGGCCGGCGTGCGGCGAGTTCACCTCGCGCGCCGAGTTCTCCTTCGGGATCCACAGCGACACCATCCCTACGGCCGCGTTAGGATGCGTCAGGAGACCTCCGCCAGCGCAGGAGCCACGAACCATCGCTCCAGCCGATCGCGAGTGCGCTGCCTCGCGGCTGCCACGCCATCGTCACGACGTCGGCGCTGCGCGTGTAGACTTCACTCCCGTGGTTCCTCTCGCCCTACACACAGTACACTCACGCAGTGTAAGGGCGTCTCGTGCGCTTCTCGCATTGCTCCTTAGGCAGCGCGCAAGAGAGCGAGAGAGAGAGAACAGACCTCGTCGGTGAAGAAGTGCACCTCCCGGTTCTCCAGCGCCACGGCCAGGAGCGGGTCCGTCTCCGCCCATGTCGAGCACACGTGGCGGTGGTTCGCCGCGATCTGCACGTTGTAGTCGTAGAAGAGCGCCATGCTTCCAGTTCACAATTCGTCGTTCTCGTCGCGCGTAGCGCAGCTGCCTCCTCCTTCTTCTGTTGCTTGCGTCGCTCACGTCGCGCGCGACTCTTTGACCCTCGCAGCCTCCGAGCGGACGCCGCTGCTTTGGTCGAACTTCAGCCTCGCGAGTGCACTTTGTTCATTGCACAGATGAACATCAGCGACGAACTCTACGTCGTGCGTCGTGTGCCTCTCGCGCAGGTCGTTGGCCGCCAAGTTCCAACGCTATGCACACGAGGCACATTCACGCAAGCCTCGCGCTGATCCCGAGCGTCGTGGTGGCGGCGTGCTGGAGCCAACTGCACGCGGAGTTCTGACTCCCGGCTGAGTCCTGAATGACGGGATGTGATCGCTAGAGGCGACCGGCGTGGACTACGGATGCCACGGTTGAGCTTCTCCCGCCGACCTCGTTCCTTCACTGCCGATCCTGCTCTCCAGCTTGAAGATCTGCCGATGATGACAACGCACCAGCTCGAGCCGCTCGCGTGCGTCGCAGTTGTCTTCCGCCACTGCAGCAGTGTGGTCGTGACGCTGCCACACGTCGCGGACCTCGTGAGCGATTTCCTGGATGGCGTCACGCCAGAGCGATGGAGTCTCAAGCGCGCCTGTCAGTTCGGGAACCTGCGTCTGCTGCAGCGACTGGCGGCGCGGGAAGCGATCGCTCCACGCCTAGATCCACACTACCGCGCGTTCCTCGCAGCCAACGAACTTGGGAGCGCTACGAACGTTGACAGGTTGGATGTCGCGCAATGGATCTGCGACGAGTACTGTCCGAACGTGATGCCACGTGTGGCAATGGAGAAAGCTGCAGCACGTGGCAGCAGTGTTTGGCTGACGTTTCTCTTCAAAGCGTTTCCGGCTGTGCGTCCGAGCAGGCAGGCCGCAGTGAAGGCTGTCCGAGCGAACCGGGTGAACGTTCTGCCGCTGCTCTTCACCCGGCTCGAGGATCCAGCAAGTTTCGTTGGAGAAGCTGCGAGCTGCGGTCATCTCGCGACGTTGCGATGGTTGTACGAGGAACAGTGTCGACTCGACGGTGTTCAGGAGCTCGCGGAAGAGCGTTGCGACTCGCTTGCTCTGAAGAACGCGACGGTGAGTGGACACTTCGAGGTCGCCAAGTATCTCGATCGCAAAGGGTATGCCTTCGACTCGCTGCCGAGAGTACCTGCCATCGTTAGTGAGTCCTGCTGGACTCTGGAGATGGTGCAATGGCTCCACGCGCGTCAGTTTGGAGACTTCGACTTCTGGATCGACGGTGCAGCCGCTGGTGGCAACTTGGATGCCATCAAGTGGCTGCACGAGAGCTTCCCCGACGAGGTGTGCAGCGTTGACGCGATGGACTTCGCTGCCGAGAACGGTCATCTCGAGATCGTGCAGTGGCTGCACGCGAACCGGACCGAGGGCTGCACCACGGAGGCGATGGACAGCGCTGCAGCGAATGGCTTCCTCGATGTCGTCCAGTGGTTGCACGCGAATCGGGAAGAGGGCTGCACCACGGAGGCGATGGACGCAGCGGCAGACAACGGACACCTGCAAACTGTACAGTGGCTCCACGAGAATCGCTCGGGAGGGTGCTCGACTCTGGCCATGGACGACGCGGCTGGCAGCGGCTACCTTCAGATCGTGCAGTGGCTACACGCGAATCGGACGGAAGGATGCACGACCCAAGCGATGGATGGCGCGGCAAGCAACAGCTACCTTCTGGTCGTACGATGGCTGCAAACGAATCGAACCGAGGGCTGCACCACTCGCGCAATGGATCACACTAACTCCCGGCAAGTTTTCGAGTGGTTGTACGCGAATCGAGCAGAAGGGTGTACGCACCTGGCAATGGAGAACGCAGTGCGTGACGCGAATTTCGACAAGATCAGGTTCCTGAAGGAGAAGAACCTGAGCCGCTGCTCGGTGACGAGCCTCGTCGAAGCTGCATGCAGCAGTCAGATTGAGATCTTCCACTGGCTGTGCGCGAACTACCCCGACGTCGTCGACATGGACGCGATCAAGAGCATGTTCGATACGCGCGGCGGCGACCCAACGACGTGGTCGATGCTCCTCCAGTTCGGCTCGAGTCAGGACGCCATGGACGTGGATCAAGTCGGACGGCGCTAGAGCTGCCTGCCACCTTACGTACCCTGTACGTGGTGCAGTTCGGGAAGCGTATGTGGGATGAATGAAGTCCGAGTCGATTGAGTGATACTGCTGCCACTACTGATGGTCCCATGACCGCTGCGAAGGCGGTGATGAGCCCACCTGCCGTGCTGTCGTCACGCTCTACAGCGAGTGCGCAGGAACGTCGAGTGTGTTCGGAAGCGGGGCGAGCAGGGGAGACAGGATGCCGCGCGACGAATGCATGAGCGCCACTGAGTGCGCGCCGCCAGCGGACACCTGGCGGACGGGGTGGCTCCCAAGGTCGAGTGCCTGCGGCAGCACGACCGTCTTCAGCTCGGCGTCTCCGAGGCGACCGTGACTGCAAGCACACGCGTCAAAAGCAGTGATCAGTGCTCTGACTTCGCCGCTCTCATCACACCAGAGCGTAGCAACGTACTCAGCTCGACCGGAGCTGTACGCGATGCCGTCCTTCGTCAGGAAGAGCGTGTGCGAGCCGCCGCACGCCGCCTGCACCACGACCACTCCCTTCAGCGCCTCCACCTGCTGTGGCTTGTAGCGAGATCTCGTGTCTCCGAGTCCCAGACGGCCGTACTCGCCGCGTCCGAACGAGTAGCACGCGCCAGACTTCGTCACGACGACTGTGTGCCAGCCACCACACGACACCCGCCTGCGCACACAGAGAGAGAGAGAGAGAGAGAGAGAGAGAGAAAGAGAGACAGCACCAACGTCATCAGCATCTCTCAGTCGACAACAGCCTTCTGCACACAGCAGCGCGAACACACGCACAGCGCTGGGAGCTTGTCGAAGAGTGGGATGCGCCGCGGAGTCTGCACGTCCGACGTCTGGCCGACCCCGAGCATCCCGTAGTCCTCCTTGCCCCAGATGAAGACGCCGCCGGACTCGGTCACCGCGGCCGAGTGGAACGCGCCGCACGCCACTTGCACCACCTTCTCGCCGCCGAAGCCCTCAACACGGTGCGGACGGCTCGTGCCGAGCATGCTGTCGTCGTCCGAGTCGCGCAGCCACTCGCGGTCGATGCCAAGCTGGCCGCTGTCGCACCGCCCCCACATGTACACGTGGCCCTTGTCCGTCAGCGCCGCAGTGTGCGCACCGCCTGCATGTCCGGCGAACGTAGCGAGACAGCGTCAGCCTCTCCCCACACAGTCCGCAACGCTCTGCGCCAACGCACCGCAGCTGATCTTGACGATCTTCTCCTCGCTGCCGTCCTGCAGCACGGGGCACTTGACTGGCAGCGACTGGTGCAGCTCGATCTGCTCCTTCGGCAGGCCGAGCTGGCCCCAGTGCGCCTCGCCCCACATGTACAGCGTGCCTGTCTCACACGCCCCGTTCGTCAGTCTGACGAACGCTCGGTCACTTCCGACCCGACGCCCGCCTGCAGACCCACCGTCGCGCGTCACCGCCGCCGAGTGGCAGCCGCCGCAGGAAATGTAGTCGACCACGAGCCCGCGCTCCTCGAAGAACGCGATGCGCCGCGGCGCATTCGAGCTCTTGAGGTCGCCGTGACCGAGCTGCCCCATCTGTCGCCACAAAGCGGTTAGTGGTGCAGGCTGCTGAGCGTAGCGCGGCGCTGGAGGAGCGCACCGATCCCCAGCCCCAGGAGAGCACGGCGCCCGCCGCCGTGAGCGCCATCGTGTGGCGCGAGCCGCAGGACACGGCGGCCACGTCGACGCCGTCGAGCGCCTTGATCTGCTCGGCCAGGTGCGCGGCCGAGACGGCGTCCAGCGAGCTCAGAGCCGAGCGCTTCTCGCCGCGGCCCAGCTGCCCGTCGTCGTTGCAGCCGAAGGCCACGACCGCGCAGTCGCCCGGAGCCGTCGTCGTCGTCGTCCGCGTCATCGAGAGAGACAAGTGGTGTGTCGGAGCTCTTGGTTGGATCGGCCGCAAGTTGCGAAATGAAATGGAATTCACATTCACAAACTCGCATAAGTACGATGGTACTTTATTCGTTGCAGTCCATTGCATTCCTCGAGAAGCTGGCAGTCGCGACGCCCAGCGTCACGTGTCCTCGCGGACGGTTCTGCCGAATGGCGAGAAACCAAGTGTCGTCGCCTTCACAACGGAAATCCAAGGGCGGCTCGAGGTCCTGAAGGGCAGCGATCGAAATCCGATGCACTGGACAATGTCCAGGGCCTGTTGCACCACGACAACCTCTCTGCAGAGCCGTCAATCTTCACAACACCGTCAACTTCCCGTCAATCTTCACGCTACGTTCAGTTTCCGTACTTTAAAGTCACAGCACAACAGAAGATCGGCGTGCCATCACTCCGTTTGTTCTCGCTACTCTTGTTTTCAGGCGGCAATGTCTTCTCGCCCACCACTTTCGTGCGCTGAGGTTAGTCATCGGTTCCTCTTCCCACCCGAAGATCAAACTGCGTGTGGTTCAGGCTTGTGTTGTCACGCGAACCAGACATGTGGTGTTACCACCTTCATAGGCAACAGTCGTAATAATGAATAAACTAAGGGTTTATCAAGTTTGTCACCCTCTCTTTCTTCACTATTACTTCTGCCGCTTTCCTGCATGCATGAGCTCGTCGAGCAAGGAGCGTGCGGCGGTGCTGGAGATGCTGCGGCGCGGCGGCGTGCTCTTCGGTGACGAGAACCTCGCGGACCTCGCGAACGGCGGAGAAGGCGGCCGTGCGCCGTCCAGTGGCGCGACGATCGAAGAGATCGACGACGACGACGACGACGACGACCAGCAGCAGCAGCAGCAGACAACGACGACGACAGAAGCTCCTGACAGACTCAACAACGACGAAGACGTCGTCAATGAGCGTGAAGATCACACCGGTGTGAGCAACGCGCTCGTCGTGGACCCGCGCAGCAACAACAGTGACAGCAGCAGCAACAACAAGAACAGCAACAACAACGGCAAGGGTAGCGACCTCAGCGCTCCTGGCGCCACGCCTGCCGCCTTCGACGTCCAGCTTGAGGACACGGACGACGCCGCCGTGCAGCAAGCAGTGATGCAGCTCGCGGCCGAGGCGGAGCGCATGAAAACGTACCTTGCCGAGCAGGAGCAGGCGTTCCGCCGCGAGAGCGAGTTCGTGGAGCACCTGCGCCGCGAGCACCAGGCGCTCAAGGAGCTCGCGCGCGACTACAAGCAGCGCGCGCGGCTGCGCAGGCGCGTGGAGCGCGCAGAGCACGCCGCCAAGCGCGCAGAGCGCAGCGGGAAGCGCGGCGGCGGCGGTAGCAGCAAGCGGCGGCTCAAGAAGCAGGCGCAGCTGCTGCAGCAGGCACGGCGCGAGGCGGCGCAGAGCCTCGAACTGCTGCAGTCCAAGAACGTCAACTTCGAGATGGAGCTCGAGCGTCAGATGGCGGAGCTGCGGCGCGAGCACGAGGTCAACTTCTTTCTCATGTAGTTCTGTCACAGTCGCAGTCGATACCAGTCGGTGAGTGAAGGTTCTCGAGGAGCTCTCTCCTTCCTTGCCCATTTTCCCTTCAGTATCTAAAAACGAGTAGCAGGAGGGCGAAAGAGTGATGATCTGGCCGGACGACGACGCGCCGGACGCCGCCGCGCGCCAGCTGCAGAAGAAGATCGAGTACGCGCGCGAGCTGGAGCTGCAGATCGCGCTGCAGCGCGCGCACCAGCGGGAGGAGCAGCAGGCGCTCGAGGCGCTCGAGCGCAAGCTGCAGCCGGCCGAGCGCTCGCCCTCGCGCTGGCTCGTGGACGGCGGCGCCGGCGGCAGCGAGCGCTCGCCGTTCCGCTTCCCGCCGCAGAGCCCGTTGACGCGCCTGACGCCAGAGCGCGAGTTCGACGCGCCGTCTGCTGGTGAACCGAGCGGCGCGCTGGACGCGGCGACGGCGGCGCGGGAGAGCGGCGGCCTCGCGCTGTCGCAGCAGGCGCCGCCGCACGCGCGCTTCCGCATCACGGACGTGCTGGACCAGAGCGAGCGGCTGCGGGAGCGCGCGCAGCAGCTCGAGTGGCGCCGCCTGCTGGACGACCAGGTGCGCGAGAACGCGCGGCTGCGCGCGCAGGAGGAACAGGAGCGCCGCCGCGCCGAGGCGGACGCCGCGCGCGAAGAGATGATGTTCCTGCGCGACCAGCAGCTGCGCGCGCAGCGGCGGCTCGGGCTCCCGGAGACGCCCACGCAGCCGTCAAGCGCGGCGTTCAACTATACGGCGGGGGCGCCGTCGCCTTCCCAGCACCACCACTACGAGCCGCTGAGTGTGAGCGGCCATCACCCCCAGCAGCACCTTCCGTCAGACTATCGTCGCCAAAAAGAGAGCGACGACCGCGTCTTTGGGTACCACGACCCGCAGCGCATGGGCCGCGTCGGCTTCGATGGAGACGCGATGCCTCCCCCAGCGCCAGCACGTCTCGACTTCCGGACGAGCGCCGCCCAGATGAGTAGGGGAGCGACTGCCACGCAGCAACCGCAGCAGGAACAGCTCCACGTCCAGTCGTTTGATGCGCTGGACGGCTCGCGAGGGCTCCTTATCAGCGAGTACCGCTCGCTCTTGGCCGAGATCCGGCGAGAGCGCGAGGAGGTCCGGCGCGAGAAGGAGGAGCTGCGCAAGGAGAAGGAGGAGCTGCGGCTCGAGCGCGCGCTGATGCAGCTCGAGAACGAGAAGATGGCAAGTATCATGGCGTCGCAGCGACGCGTGAACGAGCAGCACCTCGACATGCAGCTGCAGCACCACGAGACGTACCATCCCGCCCCGAGTCCGAAGACGCCGACGCGGTTCGACGAGTTCTACCGCTCGCCTCCTCGGTCGCTGGCGTCACGTCGCGCGCCAGCGTTCGACTTTTCGCAGCTCGACCAGGTGGAGCACTCGGTCGCGGCGCTCGGACTCGGACCCCGCAGCGTGCGCGAGACTCGCTCCGCCGACCACCGACCGAGTCCGATTTCGATCGACGACTTCGCCGTCCCGCACAACCGGCTCGCTCCGAACGTCATGGACTCGCCTCGTCTGAAGCGACTGGCGCAGCTCCGTTCGCGTCGCGCGGCTGTCGACGAGTACGCGGAAGGCGACGCGAACGCATTGGACCAATCGCTCGTGGGGGAGTCGGTGTTTGTCGCGCTGAGTCCCGACGAACTGCCGATCGCTACGACAGCGACGACGACGGCTGCGTCGCGCGGTCCGCCGCGAATCACCGAGACAGCGTCGCCACACCGGGGCTTGAAGCTGGAACGCAACGAGTACAACGAGCTGCGCAACAGCCGCGTGATCAAGAGCCGCGGGTTCTACAACTTTGAGAACGAGGTTGGCGCGTTCCCGAAGCGGCAGCAGCAGCAGAACCGCGAGCGCAGGAGCAAGAAGAGCGGCGACCACAAGTCGCCCGCGCGCGAACCTCGCAGCGCCGAGAAGAGCCGATCGCGTTACGAGCGAGCGGCGTACACGCGCGACCAACAGACGTCTGCGGCGCCGATGTTTCACGACAGCAACGACGAGGACGACGCCGACCACCGTTTCCTCCTCGAAGAGCAGCAGCAGGGGCAGCACCAGCTCGCGTCCTCCTCGCCGCCTCTGTCGGCGAACCGCAGCGCCACTCGCGGCGAGCAGTACGACAGTGAGGACGAGGAGCCGGCGCTCTCGAGGAGCCTCTTCCAGGTCAAGGTGCTCGTGTAGCTCTTCTTAAGGCCACCTCTGCTCACACGTCACATATTTGTTTTTCGCCCAATCATTTCATTTCGTCCAACGCTCTCCAGCAAGTGCCTCACGAAGCAGGAGCATGGCGTCGTTCCAGTTCCCCGTGGCGTCCGGGCGTAAGAAGCCGGTGCAGGTGTTCGCGTGCCCCACAGAGTCCTGGAAGGAGCGCGCGCCGCGGACCGCGCGGGTGCGTCGGCGGCTCTCGTTGCTGACGGGAAGGCAGGAGCGGCGCTGAGCAGCTCCGCGCCAGTCGTTCCCTCTCTTTGACACGCATGCGACGTGTGACGTGCTGCGCTTTGTATGGCTGTGCAGAAGAGTGAGGACGGCGGCGAGGCGGAGCTGACGCTCAAGCAGCAGATCCGCAAGGAGTTTGACGACACGTTCGAGTCGGTCAAGGAGTTCGGTGCGTGAGCTGCGCAGCGCTTGGTCGAGAAAGGGGTCGAAAGCTCACGTTCGAGAGGGCGGTGTTCGCAGCGAGCACGGGGCTCAAGGGAAAGGAGAAGAAGGCGCACGACGCGCGCAAGGTCGAGGCGCTCGGCGGCAAAGCGGCCAAGGCGCACAAGACGCCGTACAACATCCTCATGGGCATCAAGAAGAAAGGCGCGGCGCGCGAGCTGCGCCAGAAGGAGGAGGTGGGATGTTGTGTTCATGAGCTCCTGCTGCTGCTGCTGGTTGGATCGCTCAAGCGGAGCTGGTGCTGCTGCTTCGGCGGAGCAGGTCAGGCAGTCGGGTGTCGTCACGGGCAAGCGGAAAGCTGGCGGTGGCGCCAAGGCGAACGCCACGAACGGCAAGAAGAAGATCGACTACGGGGTGCAGGCGACCAAGGGCAGGTTCAAGAACGGCGTGCTCACGGTCGGCCGCTCCATGTAGACACGGTGCTTGCAATAGAAGGAGGAGGAGGCCAGCGGCGTCTCGGTTTTCATGCAAACGACAGCAACGGATCTGGTGATCATTCATAGGCGATCGATCGCCGAACACGCACGACGCTCGCAGATCAACGGGGGCCGCAGCGCCAGCAGCACTTGTCGAAGCACCTGGCGACCGCTTTGCGCGCGAACGGGATGTACGAGAGCGAGTACCACGCGGCCGCCAGGAACTGGAGCACCAGGAGCACGAACGTCAGGATCACGCGCAGTGGCTTGCCGAGCGAGCTGCTGAGCGCGACGACGAGCGTGAGCGCGAGGAGGAGGAGGTAGGCGACGGTGGCCGCCCAGCGGTAGCGGCGGAACATCTGGCGCAGCTGTCGTTTCGGACCCACGAGGAACATCGTCGCGCCGAGGACGCAGAGCGAGCCGAGCGAGTAGAGCACCGCGAACGGCACGAGGTCACCGGGCGTCAGGCTGCACACACGCAAGCGAACAAACAAAGAGTGTGAGAGCCCCACATCCGCACCCGCAGGTTCCGATCGTCACCAGCAGGTTCGCACCACACGACCGCAAGGACGAAGAGCACGGCGCCTGCGGTGCCGCAGATCAGGAAGCCCCAGAGCCTCTTCTCGTACGACAGCGCCGTGCACGACTCCTTGAAACTCGAGCCCAGGTCATCGCGCCACGACGACGCCGCATGCTGCTCCTGGTGCTGTGGTGGCGCTTCCACGTCGTCTCCGTGGTGCGCGTAGTGCATGGCTTCTGACGGTCTGGTGGTAGTGTCGAAGAAAGCGGACTGGCAATGAAGTGAGCGACCAAACTGGCGCATTGAGCACCGTGCAGCAGCGTCGCAGGACACCAACATCCATGGGACGGGTCCATGTTCGCATCATGAGCAAAGTAGCCACAAAAGATCGCGATCCGCCTTGCATCGCGAGCACGTCAAGTACGGCGTCGAGGAAGTCGGGAGCGCCTCGAGCAGCGCGGCGGCTGCCGGCAAGAACGTCGCCGCAGGTGCCTCGTCGACAGCGCCGACCGCTGCTGCTACATCGTCGACCGCTTCTGCGGCGTCGAGCGCCTCCGTCTCAACAGCAGCAGCAGCAGTGCGGCTCTCGCCGTGTCGACTCGGCTTCGTGGGGAGCATCAGTGGGTGATCCGACGTATTGAAACGTCCACTTTGGCCACCGGAGGTCTCGTGCGTCCCGCGCGACTCTTTAGAGCTCTTTGGCTCTCGCAGCTTCTGAACGGACGCTTTGGTCGAGCTTCAGGCTCTCGAGAGCTCTTTGAACTGACGTTCATCAGCGACGAACTCTGCATCAAGTAGCGTTCGCTCGGAGCTTTTTGCTCGCAGCTCTCGCAGCGCGCAGATCCGGAGCTTGGTGAGCGACGGCATGGAGCTCCTCGAGTTGTTCGACGCAGCCTCCCAGGCGAACCAGTTCGACCTCATCTTCGTCGACGCGAACAAGAAGCAGTACGCGGCGTACTACGAAGTACTCCGAACGCAGTTCAGTTTTTCAGTTGAGGTATACTGTGTTACGTCGTCACGAACTCAAGTAACCTAGCTGGCGCGGTGTGAGCACGCTGGCTGTCGAAGCCTCAGCTCCCTACACCGGATACCCAGTGTCTCCGTTCGATCATCCCACTCTCCGTTCCACCCAGTGGCCGATGTTGGTGCAGAGGTGCTCTTCGATATCTGTAAGTTCCGTATGTCTGTGTCGCGAGTCACCTTGCACGCGTTCCGCCGACGTTTCCTCTCCTTGCCATCGCCCCGCCACACGTTGTTGAGCGCGATGGTGTGTTTGAAGCGCAGACCTGGTGATCAGCGCGTCGGCGTTGGGTCATCGCTGGTGTCAGCGAACGTGGAGGCGTCCACGTTGATCATTTGCGCTTGCAGCTGCGTCATGAAGACAGCTCGCGTCAGCGCCGCCGTGCCCGCCCATCTCACGCACTCGACATGCGTCACATAGGAGTTCACGATTGCGAGGTCGAGCAAGCCCATGAACAAGCTCTTGTAGTGCTTCTGGAACCGGAAGCTTGTCTGCACCAAGTGGCTTTGCAGGCGCAGTTGGTCGTGTCTGTTGACGCCGCCCGTTGTCGCGTGGTAGTCAGCGACGATCTTCGGGCAGCTCATGAAGCTCTCGCCGACACCTCTTGTTCGTCGCCGGACCCTTGCCTCGCATACTGCTGCTCCAGTGCTCTGAAAATGGACAGGCTTGTTGTCGACCCAGCTGAGTGCCACCATGGAGGGCACATCGACCGCCCTGTCTGCTTTGAACTCTCCGCGGCTTGTTGTGGATGCACGACGCCCTGACCTGTCGATCGCGGCCGTGCAGAAGCCGATGCGATTCGTCATGATGATGCGCCCACTGTGTCACGGGGCTTGGCTCCGTGGCAGGCTTGCACCTGGACTTAGGAGGAAGCGTGCTTTTTAACTCTGCTTTTATTGTTTTTTATGGGTTTTCAACACTAGTGAAGGAACTAAGGGAAACCAAAGCTACTGCCGTTGCAGAAATAGGTAGGAAGCCCTAGAGGTGCTCAACTAGGAACGCACCTAGCCAAAACTAGGAGCGTACCTAAGTGAGTGTGCACGGTGACCCCGTTACACACTGCGTACACTTGCATCGCGAGCAACTGCAGCAGGAGCGTGACGCTCGTGTAGCACTGGTCAATCGCCACAACGCGCCATCCGTTGCTCTTGTCGCCACTGGTGGTCACCATTGCCAGGTTGCGCACGACTGCAGCCGGTCCCGTCTTGTTGTCGGCTGCTGGGCGCTGCGACTCGTGCTGCTGCTTCCCCAGATATCTTTCGAACCTACAACATGAACACAACAGATCAAATGTAAGTCGCGATATACAACATGTTTCTTCGCCTAAAAGAACAGACACACACCTGAAGCAGTCGCTCGTGGCGGCATCGCACAGCATGAACATCTTCGTGCCGAACCGGTGCGGCTTGTCCGGCATCTACATGCGCGTCGTGTTCCGCCGCGATGTTGCAGGCAGCACTCCTTCGTCGAACGAGAGCCGAGGTGTGAGAGTCCAAGCGCTCCGGAACGTCGACTCCATAGCAGTCACGACGTGGCGTATCTTCCACGCTTTATCACGCACAGCGTCGCGGTCGTTGTTGTTCACGAAGTGCAGGTTACTCAGGATTGCCATGAACCGGTGTCTGGACATGATGCGTCCAAACGAGCCAGCTGTCTGGACTCACCTTCCAGTGATGCGATATGCCGCGCGAGTGCGTGCAGAGCACGTTGCCGACGAGCAAGCCCACCGCACGGACGATCTTGAACGACTCGATACTCGCGGCCAATCGCATGCGCGCCTTGATCTCGGTCATGGTGTCGCACTCTCCGCCTTGCCTCCGTCGCTGCGCGGCCAGTAGCGCAAGAGCTCTCGCGTGGCGTTGCTGCCGCTCGTTTCTGTTCGTCTCGACGGCTATTTTGTTCCACATGGTGCGCGGGCAGAAGTAAAGGAACAAGCCGATCGGCGACTCATACTTGGCAGCAATCGCGCTCGCCGGGCCGCCGGCGTCCTGGCAAAGCCCTGGATACTCGCTCGTGTTGACCAAAAACTCGCTGCTGACCGGCTCCCACCGCGTCGCCCGTAAAGCAGCGTGGTCGATAGGGCCAGAGGTGAGCCGCACTGCACTGCCAAGCTCTTGCAGTAACGCCGAGGTGATGTGCCCCTCCTCGTCTGACGAGATCGAGCGTTGTCTCAGGAGCCAAGTCGACCTCAAAGTCCTCATCGCCGAGCTCCGAGCCGTACTCGCTCTTGCTGCCACCTTCAACTAGATAGTTCACGTCGTTCATAGCAACTGAATGTTGCTCCGCCTGAGAGGTTCGCTCCTCGTCGCCATCACCCGACGAGCTCGACACTGCCTCGAGAAGTTCTGTGAACGACAGCTGCTGACTGGCTGGCGGCGCCACGTCTGGCGCTGGCGGCGAAGAGACTGGCGCTGGCGGTGACGCGACTGGCGCTACTCGTTGAGCGATGTACCATCGGGAGAACTCTTCGTCCCCGGTGAAGTAGTCCACACCACTCACCCCATCCACCACGCTTGCCCCCGGTCTCACGCAGAGGTGAGCAGCTCGTAACCCGCGCCACGCTGCGCCGACCACTTGAGCGCTCTCATGCACGGCCAACCCTCTTAAACGCACGCGCGAGGTCCGCGTGCGTGTACTGCTCGCTGTTGCTCGTGCCTACATCGTCAACAACCCACCACATGTTTGTCAGAACGGTCGATGTGTATACAAGCATACACAAACACGTGCGCGCACCTCATTGCGATCGTCGCTGCATTTGCTCGCTCGCTTGCTCTCTCCGTTGCGAATTCTCGAGTGAGAGGCTCTGGCGTAAGCGCTCACCTGCCAGCCACCCAACTAGCGCTCAACTGTTACTTTTCTGGCGCGAGCAGTGGCACGAAATGTGGCACAAAGAGTGGCACGAAGAGTGGCACAAATGTGCTCTCTTTTTTCACTAAAAAAAGGACGGTTCCAAAGAGCCAAAATCCGCATATAAAACAAAGTATGCCATATACAACACTCTTTTTCTGTGGAAACAACATGTTGTATAAGACAACATGTGAGCGCATGTTGTTAAGACAACATGTACAGTGCGCGTCAAAAAGATAGGGACAGGGTAAAAAACCAGAAAACTATCGAATTTTTCTTCAATAATGCGTTTGCGAGCGTGATTTTTTTTTATAGATGATAGAGCGCGTTGCGCTCTCTTTGGAGATATAATTTGAGCTCGAAACAAGCAAGGGGTCACTCAGGACGGTCATTTTAAGTGAGACCCATTTT
>JAASGM010000214.1:0-29298 GCA_023334215.1 Globisporangium cystogenes | reverse complement strand
GTTGTTGATGGTCTGGCGATCATGCAACGACGAGCTCCTCGGCGCGTTCGTCTCGGACGTCATCCCCCCGTTGTTGTTATCGTTGCTGCTAGTACAGACGGTGCTCTGGGCAAGTCGGCATGTTGCTTTCACCCGAAGCTCTCTGTGTCCAGCCGCTGCCAACGCTCGAGCTTGTTGTTCAACTCTTTCTATGAAAAATCGATAGTGACAAAATCCGGACATGTAGAGCTGGAATGCCCTCAGTTCTCAAGCAGCGATTTCGTGCCACCAAGGATACAGCGATCCGTCCGAGCGCCGCCGCCGCTCCGCCACCTCGTCCGCCACGTCGACCATGAGCACCTCGACGCCCCCGAAGGTGCGCGCGTTCGACGTGGAGCTGCACGTCAAGTATCTCGTGGGGCTCAAGAACCAGAAGGAGGACTTCGAGTCGTGCATGATCGAGCACATGCGCCTGAGCGGCATGTACTGGGGCGTCGGCGCCATGGCGCTGCTCGGGCGCGAGGCTGAAATGGGCCCAGAAGACGTGATCGCGTGGGTGCTGCAGTGCCAGCACGCGGACGGCGGCTTCGCGGGCAACGTCGGTCACGACCGCCACCTGCTCTACACGCTGCACGCGTTGCTCGTGCTCGCGATGCTCGGCGCGCTCGACCGCGTCGAGAAGGACAAGACGGCCGCGTTCATCGCGTCGCTGCAGCAGCCGGATGGCTCGTTCGCGGGCGATGAGTGGCTCGAGATCGACACCAAGTTCACGTACTGCGCGCTCTCGGGGCTCTCGCTGCTCGGCCGCCTCGACCTCGTCGACGTGCCCAAGGCGGCGGCGTACATCGACACGTGCCGCAACTTTGACGGCGGCTTCGGCAACATCCCCGGTGCGCGTCACACACGGATGAGGAGCTACTGTACTGTAGACTGACGGGCGGACTGCGTGGACGGTCGGCAGGCTGCGAGTCGCACGGCGGCCACATCTTCACTGCTGTCGGCGCTCTCTCGATCGCCCAGTCGCTTGAGCAGGTACGGTGACCATCCGCGTGTGGGTTGCGTTACGCAAGTCTGCGACTGACGCGCGCTGCTATCTATCGCTTGCGCAGTACGTCGACGACGAGCTGCTGGGCTGGTGGCTCTGCGAGCGCCAGTGCGACTCGGGCGGGCTGAACGGGCGGCCGGAGAAGCAAGCGGACGTGTGCTACAGCTGGTGGAACATCACGTCGCTCATCATGATCGGCAAGCTCGACTGGATCAACAAGGAGAAGCTCATCCAGTTCATCCTGGACTGCCAGGACCCGGACGACGGCGGCATCGCGGACCGCCCCGGGAACGTCTCGGACGTGTTCCACACTTTCTTCGGCATCTGCGGGCTCTGCATGCTCGGCTACTTTGAGCGCGAGAAAGCGAGCCACCCGGAGTACGCGGCGATCCGCCAGGTGCACCCGGTCTTCGCGATCCCCGAGGACACGGCGGAGAGTCTCCAGCTCTCGGCGCAGATCCTCCCTCCCAAGTCGCACTCTTGAGGAGCGCGGTGGAGCCACGCACGAGGTGCGCGCGCGTAAGGAGGAATCAACGCATAGCAGCAGCAGCAGTGACAAGCAGCCTCCCATGAGTGTGTGTGTGTGTGCGCGTCGTGTATGGATTGATCGAGCGGGTGTGAGGCGACCAGCTCCCTTCCGACTCTCGAGCTCTCAGCGGCCACGTCCGCGTCGCTCGAGTCCCGGCTTCCTCTTGGCGGCGCTCGCTCATTCAGGCGCGACTTAGAGCTCCATCGGCTCCGCGTCTTCGACAACGATCGGGAACGGCTCGAACTTGGAGCTCAGCACGTCTGGCAGCACAGAAACATACGCAGAGGTCCGTGAGATGACGAACGACCGGAAAGAGGCGTGGCATCGGACGCCAGCCAGAGCACGTACGCGTGGCTCCGCGCGGGATGTGGGTGACGATGTCCCGGTTGATCAGGTTGCGCAGCTCCGACACCTCGTTCGGCTTGATCGAGTTGATGTCCTGCACGACCTCCACCTTGCCGTTCACCCGCTTGATGATCGTGACGTCCACGTTGCTGCCCGAGCCGAGGTCGTTGAACACGCCCGCGAGGATCGCCTCCTGCACGAGCTTCTTCGCCTCGGCCTCCTGCGATCCGATCAAGAGCGTGGGTGAGACGGTGTTCGCCCGCCACCGCCGTGTCGTCTCACGAAACAGCATGCGCGCGACGTACGGTCATGCCGTCCTTGTAGCCGTGCTCGAAGATCGACATGGCCGCGAGGCTGCCCGAGCCCATCGTCACGAACGGGAGCTTGTCCGTGCTGCCGTGCGGGTACACCGTGTAGAGGTGCGGCCCCGTGATGTCCACGCCGCCGAGCACGAGCGCCGCCGAGACGTGGCCCTGGTACTGGAACAGCATGCGCTTGAGCAGCGTCATCGCCGTGACAACGCGGGACTGTGTGCCAGTGTTCTGCAGCGCGAGCACCAATCGCCACGTCAGTGAGCTTAGGTGAGCGGATCACTGCGACAACTGCAGACGCCTACCAGTCGGTGGAGCTCCAGCTGCGACGAGATCAGTCCTGTGGCGACACAAGCGGCGCGAAGTCAGCCCCAGAACCTCTGTCGACACGCCTCCTCCGCTGCCTCCTCCCGCGCACCAGTGGTGTTCTCCGTGTCGGCGGCCGTCCCAGCGCCGCAGCAGTAGATGTTGGGCGCGATGTAGTGGATCTTCTCGCAGTTCTTGTCCATGACGGTGCTGCCGCCCGTGGACCGCGTGTCGGCGCCGAGCACCACGCCGTCCTATGAACCAGGCGAGCGAGCCCAGTGTCGTCACGTCAGTTCGCATTCGACAGCCCCGCCTGACGCGCCAGCCCCAATGTGCGCCGCTCACCTTGTAAACGACGCCGACGATCGTCGTGCCGGTCTTCATGGCCTTGATCTTCTGCGCGCCGCCGGTTGACGCGAGCAGCAGCTCATTGCGGCGGCAGTTGTCGAAGTTGAAGCCGCCGTGGAGCGCGTCCTCCGAGGGGAACGCGTCGCCGAACGTGCTCTGCGTGCGGCGGAAGTCCGTCATGGTGGGCGAGGCGAGTTGGCGGCGGCGGCGACGGAGACAGCGAGAGGGAGGGCGAGGTGGCGAGCGCGATCTTCTCGAGCTCGAGCCTTTATGCCTTGAGCCTCGATATCCAAAAAACGCGTAAAAAGGAGCAAAGGAAGAGGGGAGAAGATATTTACGAGGTGTAAGTACGAATCGAATAAATACAGTGATGTAGTCAAATAGAAGAACGCTCTTGTAAAAAAACGGGGACAAATCTGCTCCCTGCCTAAACCGATAGATGCTACCCTTCCCTGTCGATTAGTAGCCCGGTCTCGCGACTGCCAGTCATTTGGCGGGCATACTGAAACCAAGTGTGCGCATCGCTGGCCAGTCACTCGACAGCAGATCGCACACAGCCGCTGTTTCCGCCTTGTTCCCCACAGAAGCAAAAGCATCAATAGCCATGGTACGTACGACTGCTGTACGCTGCTGCGGCTACGTGTGGCGGAGGCGAAGGCGGCCAGCAAAATGGGCGGCGTCACGTCTGCGAACGGACGAGCGGAAAGTGGCTCGGGTGTGGGCGGTGCCGCGCCGCAAGGAGGAGGAAGGGAGGAGGCGAATGGCGATCGACCGACTGCGACCGAGTAGATCAGCAACCCAACTGTCCGCATCAATGCATTGCATCACCCAACCAACGCACCAGCCACAACAGCAACACCCTCATCAGCAACGATAGCGCTCATCAGCAGCAGCAGGTCGGAGACGCACCATCGCGAGCACCTGGCAGCAGTGACGCGAGTGCAGCGCGGCGAGCGCGCGGCTAAAATATGCTGCGAGCCGGCCGCGCTCCTCTTCTGTTCCCATCTCTTCCTCCCTCCTCCTGAACGCGCCATCGCCTGCACTCGCACGACCCACGCAGCCGCGTCTGCACGTGCAGCCATCGGCGCTGCTGCGAGTCGCAATCACTGACTGGCTGGGTGTGGTGCTCTGCAGTCGCTCGTCATCGGACCGGACTTCCAGCACATCCTGCGTATTCTCAACACCAACGTTGATGGTCGCCGCAAGGTGTGGGTCGCCATGACCGCCATCCAGGGTGTGGGTCGCCGTTTCGCCATCATGCTCTGCAAGAAGGCGGAAGTCGACATCAACAAGCGGTGCGTGTGGACGCCTTCATCGTGGATGGTATCAGACGCGAGACGCAGCAGTGTGCTGACATCAGCTCTGCTTACATCGGCATCCTTCCAGTGCCGGCGAGCTCACGAACGACGAGATCGAGCGCATCGTCGCGATTATCCAGAACCCGCTCCAGTTCAAGATCCCGGTGTGGTTCCTGAACAGAAAGAAGGACTACAAGACGGGCAAGCACTCGCAGGTGGTGGCGAACAACCTCCAGGGCAAGCTGCGTGAGGACCTCGAGCGCCTCAAGAAGATCTAGTACGTGCCCGTTGCGGGTTGAGCATGGCGGTGGCGGCAGCAGCAGCTGCTGCTGCTGGCGGTTGTTGTTGCTACGAGGTCGCCCACTCGGTACTAACGCTACGCCCTCCGTTCTTGCCTCGCAGCGCTCACCGTGGTCTTCGCCACTGGTGGGGCCTCAAGGTGCGTGGCCAGCACACGTGCACGACGGGCCGCCGCGGCCGCACGACGGTCGGTCTCCTCGACGGCAAGAAGTAAGCGACGGCTTCTTGACGACGAGCTCCTCCGATGCTGGTGTTCACGAGCGAGAGCTGCGGCGGCGCGGGGCTTGCGCCGTGGCGGTTCGCCTGCTTCTTTCGGTCCGCTTGTGCGGGTCACGGTTAAGCAAAGAAACAGTTGCTGCTTCGACACGCGCTCTTCCGTTTTGTGTCCGTCCGCTTGTTCACGAACTCTGTCGGTCGGGGGTGTTCGAGGTGCTTGATCTCGTCGAGTTTGTACGAACTAGGAATCATGTACGCACGTGCGTACAACTTTACAGCCTCTCGTAAATCACCAGCATGAACGACCACGACACGGCCACCGTCTCCAGCATCAGCGTTCACCACCACGTTCATTAGTTGTAAGTTACAGTCGTAGGTTGTCGTCGTCTATCGCCCGCAGCAAAACTTTCTCCTCAGCTCCTCCGAGGCGCATCACGTGATGCAGAGCGAGCGGAAGCCCCCGATGCCGACCTCGAAGATGCGCTTCGTGCCCAGCACGCCCATGATCGCGCCGCTCACGCCCACGACCGCGGCGATCAGCAGCACCACGAACGCCGCCTTGCGGTACCGGCGGATCAGGTACCCCATGCCGAGCTGCCCCAGGATGCCGGCCACGAAGCCCACCATGCCGTGCCACAGCGCGTGCTCCACCGAGAGCGTGCCGATGATGATGAACTGCACGGTCGTCGCCGACGCCGTGAAGAGGATCATCGACGACGACGTCGCCGACGCCACCTGCGGGTGCAGCCCCATCTCGAGCAGCAGCGGGCCCTTCACCATGCCGCCGCCGATGCCGAGCAGACCCGCCGCGAGGCCCGCGAGCGAGCAGATGAGCGGGTACTTGACGACCGACTCGCGGTCCCACACGACGTCGCCCTTGAGGTACTGGAAGCCCGCAGCTTGCAGCTGGCGGTGGAAGCGCACGATCTTCAGGCCAAAGTACGCGGTCGCGGCCACGAAGAACGGGAACGAGAGCGCGATGAGCGTCCAGTAGCCGAAGCCGCCGCACGAGAGCCCGACGATGCTCGGCGAGCCGTGGCCGCCCTTCATCATCGAGAAGAGCACGAGGCCGACCCACGTGAGCGAGAGCACCGCCAGGTCGCCGAACGGCACGCGGTTGCGCAGCGTCGTGAGCTCTTCCACGCTGCGCGTGGGTCCCGCGCTGCTGATCGCGAGCTTCTTGACGCCGGCGTTGATGAGCGCTTCGTCCTCGCTGCCGTCGTCGCTCTCCGCGTCGTCCTCCGTGTCAACTGTGCTGCTGCTGGCGATCTGTCGGTCAACGAAGAGCGTCAGATCGGATTTCTCTCTCACTCTCTCTTGCATGTCCCCTCTCACAACGTGCGTGTACGCACCACGCGGAGCTCGCTCTCCTGCGGGTTCGAGAGCGTCACTTTCACGTCGCTCGCCGGGCGCTTGAACGCCCGCCACTTGAGGTACGCGAGCGCGACGACCTGGAACTGCTTGAACTTGCTCTCGTGCGGCAGCAGCTTCCAGTAGGCGACGACGTCGCCGAGCGTCTTGGCGTCGGCCGCGCCTTCCTCCTTCCACATCTTGAGCCCCTTGGCGTACGTGCGCAGCGCCGTCTTGGTGAGCAGCCACACGATACAGACCGTGATGAGCCACTCGGGGAAGACCGCGTTGAGGTTCACGCCGATGATCGTGCCGGCGAGCGTCATGGGCTCCATCATGAGCATCGTCTCGTAGTCGATGAGCGGCCGCGCGCGCGCGAGCGGGTGGCGCGCGCGCGCGTTCAGCAGCATGCTGGCGATGGCGCTGCCGAAGATCGTGGCCTTGGACAGCGGGATGGCCTCGTGCGACGAGAGCCCCATGACGAGGATGTAGAGCGGCACGAGCAGCCCGCCGCCGCCGAGCCCGGAGCCCGCAGCGAGCATGTTGGCCACGAACGCGGCCACGGAGCCGCGGATCTCGGTGCTCGAGAGCGGGAAGAGCCGGTCGTCCTCGCACGCGCCGCCGCGGCACACGGAGCCGCGCAGCCCGCGCGCGAGGCAGTCGGTCGTGGCCTCGCACGCGACGCTCTCGTGGATGTCGAGGAACGTCTGCGCGTCGTCGTTCGGCACGTCCTGCTCGTCATGCGCGCGGGCGGCCGGCGCGAGCAGCAGCGCGAGCAGCAGCAGCAGCGTGAGCGAGAGGCGGGCGGACGGCGGCGACATGCTCCTGCAGGCGGACGAGGCGGTCGAGCGCGGCAGAATGCGCATTGACCAGCAGCCACAGCCGTCGCCAGCGCCAGGCGCGTTCCTGGCCGTCATAGCCACCGCCGAGCCCAGCAGTGCCCCGTTCCGCCGATGGTGGCTCCTCGGATTGCGAGGTGGCTGGTTCGTGAGCCCGCCAATGCCGGCGCAACATCACGAAGTCGCGTACCATGTCGCTGACTCGATGCGAACGCGCGACCTGATTCGTCGAGAGCCAACCACTGAGCTGCCGAGCGCACTGTTGGTCGATGCGTTGAAATGGCTTCCTGGTGGTCCTGATTGTCGAAACAATTGGTGACCAGGAAGCCAAACACAAAGATACTTCACGAACGACAACTTGGTCGGACGATCTTCTGATCAATGCATGGAACTCACTTGAGACGCGATTCAATTGCTCGCCTTCTGGTTGTCTACGTGGCTGCGTCTCGACTCGATCTGTGCGAGACGCGACGTCAACTCCGACCTCGAACTCTGCTGATGCAACTCCTCCGTCTACGCACTCGTGAGCTCCTTGATGCTCTCGATGCTCATCGCGACGGCGCTCACGAGCACGACGATCGCCATCGAGAAGATGACGAGCGACGGGCACCTGTACCGCTGCACGATGCGCAGGAGGCACACGTGGCCGACGAAGGTCGTGAGGAAGCCCATCGGGAACATGATCGCAGCGAAGCTAAAGTCGAGCGAGCCCAGCAGGACGTAGTTGACCGACGACACTGAGAGCAGCACACACACAACACACGGAGCAGGATGGTCAGGCACACTCACCACACACATCGCAACGCATCACCGACTCTGTGCAGCACGTACTCGCGCTGGAGAAGAGCACGGTCGTGGCGGTCATCGCGGACGCCGCGGACGGGTCGATGCCGATCTCGAGCAGCAGCGGCCCGTTGATGATCCCGCCACCGAGGCCGAACATGCCGGCAATCATGCCCGCGGCGATCGCGAGCAGCGGGAAGTACCGGATCGAGCGCGGCGTCCACTGGATCTCGTCGGGCGAGAGGATGTAGTACGGGTTCTGCTGCCGGCGGAACGTCTCGACGACGTTGCGCATCGAGTAGTTGATGAAGATCATGAGGAAGATCGACGGCAGGAAGACCACGAGCAGGAACAAGAACGACGTCTGCGGCACGGCCATCTGCAGCAGGCTGAGCGCAACGATGCCGAGAAAGAGCCCGAAGAGCATCCCGATCTTGCGCCACGGGATGGGTGCGGTCGGCTCCGGCTCCGCGGTCGGCGGGTCCCGCGCCGTCCCGAGGCGCCTGCCGCGCGATGACGTGCCGAGCGGCGGGAACGAAGCTGCGCTGCTGCGCGGCAGGTCGCTGCTGCCAGCCACGCCGAGCAGCCGCGCGCTCTCGGCGCCGCGGCCACCGATCCGGCTCGGGAACCACCACTCCTGGCGGCCCGCGCCGATCGCCTTCTGCAGCGTGCGGACGCCCGTGATGGCGAGCACGATCACGAGCAGCACGCAGAGCAGCCACGTCGGCGCGAGCCGGTTGATGAACGTGCCGAAGCTCGCGCCGACTGCGCGAGAGCGGAGTCAGCACCGAGAGCCTCGGACCAGAAGATGTAGAGAACACGCACCTAGCAGCATGGGCTGCATGACGAGGATGAAGTCCCAGTCAATGAGCGGCTGCGTCGAGTGCTTGCGCGCGCGGCGCACGTTGATCAGCAGGTTCGCGACGGCGCCGCCGACGATCGTGATGCTCGAGAGCGGGATCGCGGTCTTGGCGTCCAGCTGCATGACGAGGATGTAGATCGGGTCGAGGATGCCGCCACCGCCCGTGCCGCCGCCCGCCGCCACGAACACCGCGAGGCCCGCGAGCGCGAGCCCGAGCACCTCGCGGTGCGAGAACGCGGCGGCGACGCTCACAGTCTCGAGCGGGAGGGCGACGTCCTCGAGAGCCGTCGCGTTCGCGGCGTCCGTTGCGGCATCAGCGGCGCAAGCGAATGCGAGTGCAACCAGCAGCAGCAGCAGCAGCAGCGCGAGTGGGCGGCGCATGGCGGCGCGTGGCAGCATCGCGCTGTGAGCCTCAAGCCTCAAGCCTCAAGCCGTGAGCCGTGAGCCGTGAGCGCGTTGCGTCTGGGAGACGTCGCTCGCACTGGTTGTGGGGGAGGAAGAAGATCTCTTGGCGGGCTCTTTTATTCCGGTGCGGCGCGCGACGTGACGACGACGCCGTCACGAGGCGCCAGTCGCCGACGAGCGCGCCGAGTTGTCACGCGGCTGCGGTCGAATCGGAGACGCGGACTGCCGCCTGCTGTCATCGCTCGGAGGACGAGCGGGAGGCAAGTGGCTGCACGAGGACGAGGACGAGGATGAGGAGGAAGGCGAGCGACGTTCGTTCCTACTATTCGAAGTGTACTCACAGTGGTTCACATGCACACGAGCCGCCTTCTCGAGGCCTACCGCTTGCGGCTCTTGTTGATCTCCAGGATGATGGACTGCAGCTCGATGCACTGCTCCCGCATGAGCTCCAGGTCGTACCGCAGGTTGCGGTTCTCGATCTTGAGCATCGAGTTCTCGTCCTCGAGGCTGATGCCGCTCGAGCTCGACGTGCTCCCGCTCCCGCGGCGGTTCATAAAGTGCTGCGCCTTCATCGAGAGGCTCTCGACGCGCTTGCGCGTGCTCCCGCGGTGCGCGCTCTGCAGCTCCTTGAAGCGCTCCATCGCCGTCGGCCCGTCGCTGTCGTCGCCGAAGCCCTCGTCGTTGTCCGAATCGTCGATCTCGTCGACCCACTCGCCGCCGTGGTCGCTCTCGCTCTCGGACGCGGACGACTCGTACTCGACCACGGGCTCCTCCACCTCGGCGTTCACGTACTTCTTCCACCCGCGCTGGATGCGCACGACCGCGCGGCGCTGGAACCGGAACTCCTTGCGCTCGAGCGCCATGCGCAGCACCGACTGGATCTTGATCGCCGCTGCGACCTTGCGGCCCAGCCGGCGGCGCTCGAGGAACCCGAGCACGACCTTCTGGATGCACGTCGACTCGTAGTACATGAAGTCCGACTTCATCGCCTCGAGCTCCTCCATCACGCCGTTCTTGAAGTAGATGAGCGTCTTGCCCATCTGGTACTCGAGCGGCGACTTGCGGCCGATCGACGTCATGAAGATCGAGCACGTGCGCCGCACGTCCGGGCTGTGCATCGACGGCGGGAACATGATCGCGTACCGCGTCGCCAGCTCCTGCGGCGTGAGCCGGCTCGGGTACCCGGACCGCGTGATGCGGATCGCCTCGATCACGCCGGCCGACCGCAGCTGCTCCACCACCATGCGCTTGTTGAACTCGGTCGGGCTCTTGTTCGCGTTCGGCTTGATGCACCGGATGTAGTGCGTGTTGGTCGACGAGATGTTCTCCATGAGCTGCGTGAGCGACACCTTGAACTGCGACCCGAGGCTCTTCATGCCGGCCTTGTTGCGCGCGCCGCTGCTGTCGACCGACGCGTCGCTCTCGTCGAAGAGCTCGACCAAGAGCCCGACGGCGCTCGACTGCATCAGGTCCAGCAGGTCCTTCTGCAGCGTGTCGCGGTGCTTCTCCATGAACCCGACCGTCTCGTACGTCACCGAGCCGGCGTAGTGGTTGATGATGAACTGCGTGCGCTTGACCTTGGGGAAGTCGATGTGCGGGTTCACCTCGACGCCCTTCTTCTGGTGGTTCGTCTTGATCTTGTTCACGAGCGCCTCCTCCGTGCCGCGCGCCTGCCGCAGGTGGTCGTTCATGAGCGCGATGATGCCCAGCTTGCCGTCGATCACGTCCACGATGTCCTTGTTGTCCTGGTACTGGATGTGGTCCCACTGCAGCCCTTCGCGGATGTACTCGTCCTCGACGGTCTTGAACACGTCCGTCGTGAACTTCTGCTGCAGCTTCTCGTTCGCGTAGTTGATGCAGAACTGCTCAAAGCCGTTCTGCACAAAGTCCTCAAAGCCAAAGATGTCGAGCACGCCGATCTGGCCGTGGATCGCGCTCTCCTCCGAGCTGATCGCGAGGTTGATCTTCTGCACCATCCAGTCGAACATCTTGGAGTAGATCGTCTTCGCGAGCGCGTCGCGGTTCTCCACCGCCTCGACCGGGTCCATCGGGACGGTCACGGCGTCGTTGCGCGTGATCACCGTGCGGTTACACAGCGCCTTCTCGATGCTGTGCGTCGGCACCGCGAACATCTTGGCGACGTCCGAGAGCGCACCCGAGCTCGAGATCCGCGACCCGCTCTCGCCGCTCTTGTCGAACTCGACCTCGCCGAGGTGGATGATACCCGCAAGGACCTGGAACAGCACCTGCTGGTCCGCAGCGCTCAGGCCGATCAGCGACAGCGACGTGCGCGTCCCAGCGAGCCACTTGCTGTCGTCCATCCCGTCAATGCTCATGTCCTTGAGCGCGCCAGTGTACTGGTACGTAAACGACGGATCGAGCTGCAGGTCCTGCAGCTCACGGCTCGAGAGCCCCTTGAGCATCTGGTAGAAGATGTGGTAGTTGCGCTCGCCCTCGGCGATCGACACGACGCGGGACTTCTCGAGCAGGTACGTCTCGCACTTGGCGCCGATCAGCTTCCCGCGGTCGTTGAACTGCAGCTGCGTGAACTTGCCGAAGCGCGACGAGTTGTCGTTGCGCGTGGTCTTTGCGTTGCCGAACGACTCGAGCAGCGGGTTCACGTCGATCACCTTCGCGATCGTCTTGTCCTTGCGGCCACCGGCGACGTTGGCCAAGTGGTTCATCACGATCTTCGTCGTCTCCGTCTTGCCGGCACCCGACTCGCCACTCACGAGAATGCTCTGGTTCATCTCGTTCGAGGTCAGGTGCTTGTACGCTGCCGTCGAGGTCGAGTACACGTGCGGAGGCAGCGAGTCGCGAGGCTTGCGCAGGTACGGCTCGTGCAGGTTCTCGCCGTAGATCTTGTCGATCCACTGGTACGGGTTCACCGCGATCACGATCTCGTTCGTGTACGTGTCTGCAAGCAAAGAGCGCAGCGCCAGTCAGAGTCGCATTGACACACACACCCACACTTTCAACAACAGCGAGTACACACAAGGGTTGGCCGCCTCGAACCGCTGCTTCAGGTTGAACAGGATCGACGGTTCGTTCAGGTACCGCAGCAGCCGCATGTCCTCCACGCCACCGGGGTTGTCGTGCAGGATCGCGATCGGGAGCGACTCGATCATCGTCGCGGTCGGGCCGGCAACCGCTCGGATCGTGTCCGGGTCCTTCAGATCCACCACCCGCCGCTCCGACGTCCCGTCGTCCAGCGTCGCCTGGATCGTCACCTCCTTCGTGCGCTCGTTGTACTCCACGATCTCCGACAAGAGCCACACCTCCTCCTTGTCAGGAACGTAGCACTGCACGCCCGGCACAATCAGGTTTTGCTTGGCACCCGCCGCGCCGGCCGCCTGCCGCCGGAGCTGCTCTTCCTTCAGCAGAAGCTGCTCGTTCATGAACTTCTTCCGCTTGTCTTCCAGACTGAACTTGCTGCGAATGCGGCGGCGCGCGGCGAAGTACGTCCCGCGCTTCCGGATGAAGTTGCCGCTTCCGGTTGAGCGAGGAACCGTCCTGCGCGGCGTGAACGGGAACCTCGACGGCCCAGTCGGCACCGCCGGCGCAGCTGGGGCCGCAACCGGAGCCGCAGCCGGCTTCGTCACAGACGACACCTTCCGCACCTGCTGTTTGCTGCCGGCGTACGGGTTGAAGCCTCCGATCGACGGCGCCTTCTTCCTCGTCTCAGCTGGCGTCTCCGAGATGCTCGGCGCGATGGTCGTCGTCGCGAGGAACGCCGCGAGCTTGTTCTGCGACGAGTCGGAGCGCGTCTTCGCGGTGCCGGAGGACGTCGGCTGCTTCATCATGAAGTCCTTGAGCTTGTTGTTCTCGATCGACGGCGACCGGGTCGCCTTCGTCACGACGACGGGCTTGGGGGTCGAGAACGGCGTCGGCTTGGCCGCTCCCTTCGGCGAGAAGATCGCTTTCCGCTTCGCGAACTCCTCGTTCGTGCTCGGCTGCGAACGGAACGCCGGCGCGGACTTGGGGGCGGGGGTCGTCGCGCCGCCGGTCGTCGGCGGCACCGACTTCATGAACGCCGATAGGTTGGACGCCGGCGCGGGGCCCGACGCCGGAGGCGCAGGGGTGACCGCCGGCGGGTTCGTCTTCATGAACGCAGCGAACTTGGAGCGCGCGTCGGTCGCCCCGCCGGTGGGCGGCGCCGGCGCGCTCTGCAGCGTCTTCTTGAGCTCGCGCGGCGGCGTGCTGGGGCTCGGCAGCACGTTCGCCGGCTTGTTCTCCTTGCGCGACGGCGTGCGCTTGAGCGGCCCCGCCGGCTTGGACACGTGCTGCAGCGGCGCCTCGTGGGACGCCGGCACCTGCGAGAGGAAGGCGTTGAGCCGCGAGTTGTTGGCGCCGCCGCTGAGCGTGCGCGTCTGCTGGCGCGGGGGCGACGGCGGCGAGAAGCTCTTGGGGGACGGCCCGCTGAACGCCGGCGACAGGGGCGGCGTCGCGGTGCCGCCGCCGCCGAACTGCGGAGACATGGGCGGCGGCGTGGCGGGCGACATGGGCGGCGTGCCGTCGTTGGCCGGCGGCGGCGGGGAGGCCGCCGGCTTCTTCTTCATCGAGAAGAAGTTGCCCTTCATGAACGCCGTGAGCTTGCTGCCGCCGCTGGTCGGCGTCGGCGTCGGCGGCTTCTTCTGGGGCGACGCGGCGTCGCTGCCGGACGCCGTGTCCGAGTCCGAGAGCGGGCTGCTGTCGTCGAGCGAGGCGCCGTAGAGCAGCCCGCCGAACTTGTCGAAGAGCAGCGAGAGCGTGGCGAGCACCGCGACGAAGTCGCTGCCGTCCGCGAGGTCGTCCGGCTGGAAGACGTCGGCGTCCGCGAGCCCCTGCGCGCGGCACCAGTCGCCGAAGAGCCGCACGTTCGCCTTGGCGTGGAAGACCGTGTTGAGCCGGTTCACCTTGAGCTGCGCGCGCGGGTCGAGCGCGTTCGCGAGCTGGCAGAGCAGCTGGCCGTCCTGGAGCACGACCGAGAGGTGCTCGCCGTCGTTCGGCTGCTCCGTCACCTGGCAGATCCACTCCTGGAGCTCCTCGGCGCGCCGCATGCTGTCTGCTGTCTGTCTGCCTGCTTGCGTTGGGTGGGTGGGTGGCTCTCTGGCTGCTTACGTACAAGAGGGTGGGGGACGAGGACGTTCGCGCGCGGCGCCGCCAGTCGCTGCAGCTGCACACAGGTGCGGACGCCTTCTTCTTCCTACCTCCTGCGCGTACGAGGCGCGCGATGGGCTTGTGGTGTGTGAAGAGTGCGTGTGCTCGCCCATTTGCGCGAGTCGACCACGACGAGCCAGTTTGCGTCCCGCTTTTTTTCTGAGGAAAACGGACGTCTCGACAGGTTGGGGAGTCGACTCGAATTGTTGTGCTAAATCTACGTGTCAGATTCGAATCGGAGTGGCGTGGTGTCCAATGCGCGGGCTCATATTTCAGAGCAGATGGCCAGTGAGGAGCGATTATCCGGCGATTCCGGATAAACCCGCACATGAGTTTTTGGCTCGAAATCGAACCCATCGATTTTCTGAAGCAGTCAGCTCTTCTTGGAGCTCTTGGTTGGCGCTCTTGGTTGCTTCCAGCGTATCAGCTGCATCGTACTTGAGTGGCGCCGTCGCGTCCGGTGGCTCTGCAGAGTCAATGGAAGGTGTGCTCTCCACCACCGCGACTTCAGACGCTTGAATTCGCAAGTTGTCTTCAGCAGCAGACGTCCAGTCTTGCTTGTATACTCTCCAGTCAGCCTTCCGTTCGAAGCAGTGACTCACGCCCTACTCTCTCTCTCTCTCTCTCTCTCCACGGTCTCTAAGGACAACAACAACAGCAGCAGAGCAGTGAGGACTGACGCGCGCAAGTCGAGCGCCGCTTTCCACCCTCGCTGCCTGCTGAACTCGCAAGTCGGATCTTCTCCTCCGCGACAAGGGACGACGGCGGACGATCGACTGGACGTCGCCTGATTGTGTCACGTATCGAACTGGGCGGCGGGCGGACGATCGTCGGCGCGTTGGCGCTGCACACTTTGCTGCTTGTTGCGGTACGGTCTCCGTTGGCAAGCGAGGGCTTCTCTTCTTGATCGCTCCTTTCGAATCGATATATTCATTTTGATAGTCTCAGCATGCTGTTTCACAAGTCGACAACAATTTCTTTCCACAGAATACACTCAACACAATACAATATTCTGTACTTGCATTTTGCAGTAATCTGTTTGAAGTTGGATCCATAAAGATCTTGACAAGCGCCGCCTCGCGCACAAGACCAACTTGCTCCTCGTCCCGATGCCTCCTCCCGCCTCCACCACCGCGTGGCGCCTGCTGCTCTGCGCTGCGGTTGTCGTCGCCGCTCTGGCGACCTCCGGCGCGCGCGCGAGCGTCATCTCGGGCTTCACCGTCGCGCGCCAGTTCGAGTTCCTCGGCAAGTTCTGCTTCGCGTGGAAGCCGACGCTCGACGAGCTCGCAGGGGTACGTGCGTCTGCAGCCGTCGACTGCTGCTGCAGCGTGGCGATCTGCTACCTCAGCACCGCTCTCTCATCACTTGCGCACTACGCGCACTCTGGCAGCGCATCACGGGCGAGGTGCAGACCGACGTCGAGGGGCTGCAGCTCGCGATCTACGACGACGAGGAGCTCTTCTGGAACTACATCATGCGCGACGACGCCTGCGACTGCCTCTGCAAGCTCTCGCCCGAGCACACGAAGAAGGTCTACAACGTGTCGGCGTCCGCGACGGACCTGGCGCTGCCGTTCTCCTTCGAGTTCGACATCCACGAGCACCTGCGTCCGCGCTTCTGGTGAGCTGTCGGGAGGTCAGACGAGCAGCGACAGCTCGCCGATAGCTAACACAACAACCTGCGAATGTGTGCACTCGCAGGTACGTCGCACTGGCGCGGTGCGTACCGGGCGGCGACGAGTACGAGCCGGCGTTCACGCAGATCACGGAGGAGAACTTCCGCAAGTACTTCTTCACGTCGTGGTTCAGCATCCACATGACGCAGGCGGACGGCAGCGAGCTCCCGGTGCAGCAGCAGGGGATGCCCGCGATCTACGCGGTCATGACGCTGCTGTCGGCGGCCGCGGCGCTCGCGCAGGTGGTCGCGGCGCGCGGGATGCGCCAGTCCGAGTCCTTCCACCCGATCGTGAAGCTGCTCACGACGGTCGTGGTCTTCTTCTGCGTCTCGAACGCGCTGCTCTTCCTGCACTTCTACGTCTTCCAGTTCACGGGTGTCGGCGTGCCGCTCTTCGAGTACTCAGCCGAGATGCTGCAGGTGTTCGTGCGCGTCGGCACGATCCTGCTCGCGATGCTCGTGGCCAAGGGCTGGACGATCAACAGCGTGGCGCTCGAGGGCCAGGAGAAGCTCTCGTGCCTCATCATCACGATCCTCGGGCTCTACCTCTCCATGGCAATGTGGTACCTCGTCTGGCTCGACCCGGCGTCGACGCTCTACATCTACGACTCGTGGCCGGGGGTCGGCATCTGCCTGCTGCTGCTCGGCGTGCTCGTCTGGTTCGTCAGCACGATCCTCGACACGCGCGCGTACGAGGAAGGCGCCGCCAAGCGCCGCTTCTTCCTCCAGGTACGCCCAGAGCTGTTGCAAGAGGCGTGCTCGCGCACTCACACGGTGCTTCCTTCGTATGGCGTCTCCAGATCGGCGGACTCTTCTCGGTCTACATCCTCGCGCTGCCGGTGATCGTGCTCCTCGCGTCCTTCCTGTCGCCGTGGGTGCGCGAGAAAGTGGTTGCGGCCATCACGACGAGCGTCGAGGTCTGCATCTACAGCGCGCTCATCTACTTGCTGTGGCCGTCGCGCGCGCCGCGCTACTTCGAGGTGCGCGGTCGATCTCCGGTGATCGGCTCTCGTCGCGCTTGCTGTCGCTAACCTCGGTGATCGCTGTCGTGCTCCAGCGACTGTACTCGGTCTCGTCGCCGTCCGAGAAAGCGACGCTGCGCGAACAGAACCTGCCGACCGAGGAGCTGTAGCGGTCGGATCCCCCTCCCGAGCACGTCGGCGAACGACCGGATCCGGATGCGTGTTGCATGTCGTCCCCTCCTTCGCGGGACACGCGAGAAGTCCACTCGCTTCATTCAGATCACGAACTTGTTGAGCACCTGGCGCGCCTTCCAGTAGATCTTGAGCGCCTGCGTCTCTACGCGCGCCAGGTCTGCGAGCATGCGCACCACCTCGTCCGTGCAGAGCGAGCAGCTCGTGGGGTCGCTCAAGCTGCTCGCAACCTTCTCTGCGACGACCTGCAACAGTGTTGAAGGACGCACACAGCATCAGTTCCAAGTGATTCGCGACACGAGCAAAGCAGTCGCACCTCTGCGAGCGCCTCCGCCTCGTTCAGTACGCCTCGGCAGTCGGCGGCCTCGAGCGACAGCGCAGAGAGCACCTCGTCCAGCGGCATCGACATCTCCTCGTAGCCAGGACTCCGCGGCACTCTCTCCACCAGCAGCGCGCGCATCTGGACACACGAGTCTACAGAGTCAGCGGTGTCCGCACCCTGCAAGATCGACCAACCAGCCGAGGACGCACCACCGAGAGGTCGTCGGCGCTCGAACACTGGACGAGAACCTCGAGCGGACGGAGCATCTCGCCGTCGATCTCGACCACGCCGTCCGCAAGCGCGAAGCGCAGCACCACGGCGTTACCCGCGAACGTCTTCCAGCCGAACCAGAACTTGCCGCCCTGCTTCCGGCAACTTTCGTGCAGCCGCGGCGTCGCGGCCACCGCGAGGTTCAGGACGCTGCGGACGACCGCGACAACGTGGTCGAGCGAGAGTTCACGCACGGCGAACGCCGGGAACACCATCGTGAAGCGTGACGGAGGAGCGACGTCCACCTCACGCTGCTCTTGTGGGTCGCGCAGCCACAGCGCTGCGAACGACTTGTCGCGCCAGTGCTCGGCGAGCGCCGACCACAGCTGGAAGCCTTGCAGCAGCACTCCCGGATGATCCTTGTTGCTGTTGTAGCTGCTGTTGCTAGTTGGTGCCGGAGCAGCAGAGGAAGCGAGCGTGGCGTCGTGGTCTTGCCGGAACGCCGCCTTGATCGCCATGTGACTCGTTGGCACATCGCTCTCCTTCATGAGCTCGCTCAGCTGCACTAGGTAGAACGCCTTGTCGCGCACCAGCGGGATCACAAACGAGAACAGCGACGTGTTGCGCGACTCGCTCTCGCCGTTGCGTCGCGTGTGTGCGTCCCTGCGATCCTCGTTCGCAGCTCCGCGACCGTCGAGTTGCTGGAGAACGCTGCCAGGCTGGAACAGCAGCGAACACGACGCGTAGATCATGCCGCCTGCGTCGTGGTGCTCCAGCGTGTCCTCGTCCAGCACCATCGACCGCTCTGCACCGCTAGGTCGCTGGGACGACAACACGTCCTGCAGGCGATACACGAACGTCGCGACGAGCTGCTGCCGAGAGCGGACGTGGATACTCACGTGCCTGGAGCGGAGCATCCGCACACACACGTCAGGCTCGGTTCAGCACTCAGGTGCCACCAACAGCGAGCAGTCTGCATCCAGAGACATCGCATCGTACCAGCACGACAGCGAGGACTCGAGAAGCTCGAGGTTGCTGCCGGCGCTGACTCGGCACTTCAGCGTGACGGTCTTCGCGCGCGCGAACGAGTCGCTCGAGGCGATCGACATGTCGAGTCTGCACGTGAACATCGCGTCGACTCCTGCGACGGACCAAGCGCCATGCGACCCGCGAAGCCTCGTCAGTTGGCTCGTCACAGGTTCCCCCGAGCCAACGCAAGTCACGAACCGCTCGCCTGGACCAGCTTCTGGATCTGCAGCGCCGCGTGCAAGTCGCGCAAGTGGACGTCCATCTGCTCCGACTGCGTGCGCAGCGCTGCCGACGAGCTCGAGACCTGCGCGATGCGCTGCAGCAGAGACTTGATCCGGGATTCGGTCGTGTCTCCCGCCCGGCTGTCGACGCGCGACTCCTTCCCGTCTGCTGGTTCGGCCGATAGACGAGGGAGAACGCTCGCGATCGCATCCGCCACCGATCGCTGGTCCATCGAGACGACGCGGCCGGACACGTACACAAGCGACAGCGCCTGCGAGTCTTCGTGAAGCGCGATCGCCACCACTCCCTGCACCACACGTCGCACTTCGTCAGCCACAGCTCAAGCAGTCGACGCCGACACGAGCAGCGCGCACCGCTCGGAACGGCAGCTTGGTCGCAACGTTCGTGTGCACTGTCGTCGGCACGCTGGAGCGGCTGCGAGCGACCACGTCGCACACGCGGAAGCCGTACACTGCACCCTTGGAGCAGTACACGACGCACTCCTGCGACTCCAGGAACACGACGGACTGGATGGGAGCGCCGAACGCGATCGAGACCCCAGAACCTGACGCCGTGTCCTTGCTCGAGGGGCTCGTGGGGAGAAGGAGGCGCGCGCGGCCGCTTGTTCCAACAACGAGCACTCCGCCAGTCATCGTCGACGCGCTCGACGCGAACGGCACAACGAACTGGACGGGCTCGCCGATCTCCAGCAGCTTCCCGGAGCGGCGCGGCGCCGCGCTGCCTCCTGCCGGCGTCGCAGCGGACACCAGCGAGTACCGGACGCCGCCGTCCGCGTCTCCCTGCAGCACCAGCAGCCAACGCGCGTCTCGCGTCGCGTCGGGGACCAGCGCTTCCGCCAGCGACCGCACGCGCGCACCGTCGGCGCTGCAGAGGGCGACAACGCACGTCGACTGCTCCGCCTCAAGCTCCTCGAGCTCCACGAGCAGCGGCGCCCCGCCGCTGTCGCCTGCTGCAACTGCAGTCGCCCACACGAGCGTCGTCGGGGCGATGACGCTCGTGCACACTGTGCAGTCGTCGCACTGGAGAACCGTCTGCACGCCCGGGATGCGGCACAGGAGCTCGACGTGGCACACTCCAGCGCCAGTCTCTGGGGTTGCGAGCGGCATCTGCGTCAGCGAGCCGATGGACTCGACGCTGGACCGCACACTCTCGGTCAGTGTCAGTAGCCGCAAGCCTGTTGGCACTGGGGTCGACAGAGCAGCGCACCTCGACAGACTGTCGCTCTGCAGCAGCACGTGGTGCAGCGCGGGCGAGGGCGTCGCCGGCAGCGTCACGCGCCACACGGCGCCGTCCGCGGCGCTCACGAGCACGCGGCTGCTGCTGTCGCTGTCATCAGCTGCGGGAAGCGCGCAGACGTCGACGATCGGCTCGAGCGACTGCACCACACACTGCGCACAAGAGAGCGGCGCAGGAAGAGAGTTAGGAGGCGAAGTCAGTAACGCCATCTTGAGCAGCTACTCGCGCAGCAGCTCGAACGGCACCATCACGACGCCATCGGCGACGAAGTGCGCGAGTCGCGCGTGGAGCTTCAGCAGCAGACGCAGCGGCGCGCCCGGCAGAGCAGCGGCGCGCGGGCGGCGGTCGCTCACGCGCGCGAGCTGCGCCGAGTGGCGAGGCATCCGCTCGCTCACCAGTTGATAATGCGATAGTGATGAAAACGAGTAGCCGCCATTTTATCACTATCAATCGGCTCTGCAGGTCAAATCAATCGGCTCTGCAGGTCAGACAGGATGCTGGTCACACGTCCGTGGCGCCAGGCGCTCCGCGCGCCGCAGCTCCGGCAGCAGTCGCGACGCGCTGCTTCTTCCTCGTCGCCGTCAGCGCCTCCGTCTTCCGCCCCGTCTGCTGGCGCGACGGCAGCCGCGCAGGAGAGTTCGTTCACGCGCTACGCGGGCATCGCGTTCTTCTCCACCATCGTCGCGACGACCGCGTACTTGGGCTCGTGGCAGGTGCGTGCTGCGTATGCGAGACGAAGAGGCAGCGGAGCGCTTGAGAGGCGCCTGCCTGACAACCGTGGTGGTGGCGCCTCGTGCAGACGCAGCGCTACTTCTGGAAGGTGCAGCTGGTCGAGGAGCGCGAGCGCGAGCTGCACGCGGCGGCGGTGGCGCTGCCGGCGGACGCGTCGGCGAAGAGCAGCGTGTGCGTCCGAGTGCTAAGCGCAGGTGGCAGTGGCGTCTGCGGTGGACTGCGCCTGGGAGACTGAGTACGCGTGTGTGTTGCTCTGCGGCAGCGACGACATTGAGTACCGTCAGCTGCGCGTCTCCGGCAGCTTCAAGCCCGACAGCACCTTCTACCTCTGTGGGTCTCTCGGCTCTTGGTGTCGTCACGACGGAGAGGAACTCACTCTCTCTCTCTCTCTCTCTCTCTCTCTTACCCACTCGCTCGCTCTGCTGCAGACCCGCGCTCGGCGCCGGCCGAGTCGACCGACAACGTCGCGACGCCAAAGTCCGGCGGCTACCTCTACTCGCTCCTGGAGCGCGGCGACGGGTGAGAGAGCGCGATGCTTTTGCAGACGTTCGTTCGACACGAGCTGGCTGGTTGCTGACGTTGTGTGCGTGTCGACGCAGCACGCCGGTGATCGTGAACCGCGGGTGGCTCCCTCGCAAGCTCCTGGACCAGCACATCGCGAGCGACGACAAGGAGGAGCCGGGCGAGGTCTCTCTCGTCGGCGTGCTGCGTCATGGCGAGGAGGTGCGTCACGCTTCCTCTGAGAACTTGTCGATGGACGAGTCCTCTGGTGCACCAGAGGACCTGATCGCCGTGACCGCGTCGATGGCGCAGAAAGGGAACTTCACGCCGGACAACGACGTGAAGAACCGCCAGTTCTTCTACCTGCATCACGAGGAACTCGCGCGCGCGATGGGCGTCGAAGGCGACCAGCTCCCCGTGATCCTCGACGCGCTCGGTGCGTGTGAGTGGTGTGGCTGCGGAGCTCCTGGTGATCTGACGATGGGGTCGAATGCGCGCAGCGGACGAGGGCGACGCGAAGGCGGGCGAGACGACTCTGGCGCACCCGCTACGCAAGAGGCTGCAGAACTACATGGAATTCTACATGACGCCGTCCAAGCACGCCGCCTACGCCGCGACCTGGTGCGTGTTTGGCCGGGTTGTGTGCTGTTGCACCACTGTTGCATTCGCTCACTCCCACGAGACGTACGTGGTCCCTCGCCACTCGCAGGTACTCGTTCAGCGTCGCGGCTGCTGTGCTGGCGTTCGTGCGCTTCGGCAAGGGCGGCAAGGCGAAGGCTGTGGTCGCGAAGCCAAAGAAGGTGTGATGGTCCAGTTAGATAGACATCAGGGGGTAGGCAGCGCTGACACTGAACAAAGAGAACGCGTCCAGTTTGCAGGACGAGCGCGTGTGCTGGCAGACAACCTGGCTATTGCAGTCCACTCTGAAGACACCACGAGCACAACCGGCGTACGAACCACCCAACTCACATGCAAAGTAGGCGTGTGATTGACTCGCACACGGACTCGATCACCTCTCATGACTTTGCTCGCAGTCGAACCCGCAGATCAACGCGCCTTACTGCGGGTGCAGACCGAGCTGGCCGGGCGTCGGCTCGCCGCGCACCTCGCCAAAGTACAGCGCGAACGTCTGCTTCCACATCTCGACGCGCTCGCGGTCCTCCATGAAAGTCGCGAACTTGGCCAAGTTGGCCTGCGGTACTTGCCACACCTGCGGGAAGCCGTTCGTCGTCGGGATGTCCTTGCGGGTGGTCCAGCCGTTGTACCCGAACGTGCGCTGCATGTCCTCTCGCACGATCCAGTTGATGAACAGCTTGGCGGCGGCGGTGTTCTTGGCTTTCTTCAGGATCGCCACGCGCTGAGCCCAGGCGAGGAACGGGATCTTGTTGTCGATTGCGGTCTTCAACGTACCCTCGCCGCCCAGAGCAATAGCCTTCTTGCCAGCAAGCACCTGCTCAGCCGCGACGTTCGAGCCGCGGTGGAACGAGACGTCCTGCGCCGCGAGCTTCGCAGCCCAGTCCCAGCCGTACTTCTCGACGTAGTTCACAAAGGTGAAGAGAGTGGCGTCGTCGTCGTGTGGGTACGTCGACGCAATGAGTCCCTTGTACTTAGGGTCCACGATCTCGAGCGGCGTCGTCGGCACCGGAAGTCCGCCGAGCCCAGTCGCGTTTGCCGCGTACGTGAACGCGAAGACGCGGAAGCCGAACCAAGCGCCGTTCGGGTCCTTGACGCCGTCGTAGATCTTGGAGAAGTTGGCCGGCTTGTACTTGAGCAGCTTACCCTCGTCCGCCCAGCGCGGGTAGTCCTGGAGTGTCTGCAGCGCGACGACGTCCGCCACGAGCGAGTTCGTTTCGAGCTGGTTGTCGATACGCACGTTGTGGTACTTGCTGTAGTCCACGATGACGGTGAAGTTGATCTTGGGAAACTCAGCCGCGAAGAGCTCCTTGAGCTGGTCCTGCTCCGTCGGCGTGTCTCCGCCGTGGTACACCACGAGCCTGCCACCTTCGTTCACGGCGTCTCGGTAGAGCTGGTCGATGGTCTTGGTCTCCTCCTTGAGGTTGTTGCTCCAGCCGGCGACCGCGACGTGGCCGACGAGTACCGTCGAGAGAACCGTGGCGATGGAGAGGACACGCATACTGGCTGCTGTTGGGCTGCGGCGCTTGGATCTGGAGCGAGGACTTGGTGGCGGAGGTGGTCTGTGCGAGGAGGAACAAACGAGAATGGACGAGAATGAGACTTCGGCTCGCGGTGCTCCGAGGGCATGCTGCTGCAAGCAGTCCATGGTGGCCAGTAGGCGAAGGCACATCGATCCTTTGAGCATCCGTGCGAAGACAAAGCAGCAGGAGGAGAGGCTCAGACGCGTTGCCCAACGCCAACGGGGCAAATCCCAGGCGACTCGGATGCGGTGACTCTCCAGACGAATCATTGCTACTTGTATACGTAGTTCCTCGCTGTGGAGTTCGTATGGTGGAGCGAGGAACCGACTGCCACGACATACAGCACTGTGCAACCAGGCATGCTCTTCGGGTTCCGCTCCAACATGTCTGAAGAGCTTCACGGCACCTCGTCAAAAGCAACGACCAGGAACCTCCACCGCTTCCTCGACGATGTCCTTTGATGCACTAGAAAGTCAGACTTTGTATCCGTGGAGACCTCCACACGTCTCGGTGTGATACCCGAGTGCGTGTTGCCGGCGATCTCGGCGCCAATCGCGCGCGGCGATTGCGAGGACGTGGACCTGAACTCCGCAATCGGCGGTAGTGTCCGTCAGGCGTTGAAGTCAGATGAACTGACGATCAAGGAGTTCGGTTCGCTGTGCGTCACGACTGGTAAAAGTTCGTGTTTCAGGTGACTCAGCGAGTGCAACTTCGTTCGTGATTCGTCCGTCAGAGCTGAAATCGATACTGTATCGCGAAGTTCGAGAGCTGCGAGATGCGCACTCGGTGCGATGCGAATGCGAGAAGGAGGACATCGATTTGCTGGCTGTCCGGTGTGAGAGGCTCGAGTCCTGCGCTGGTTGCCCTCTGAGCAGAAGATCGGCATCAACAATTCCAGTCTGTGAGTACAAGTGCGTTTGATGGGCTCTCGTTCATGCGCCTTTAACGCGACAAGACGACAAAATGAATAACGACTTTAACTTTTTACCGCGCCTTTATCACTGAAAAACGACTTTAACTTTTCGCGAAGATATAATAAATTACGGGGGAGTACCAGGAAATAGTTTACTTTCAGAGACAAAAGTAAACTATTTCTTGGTACTCCAGAGTGACAAACACTCTGGATAACTGGATAATACTAGTACTGTTGTGAAGTCACAAAGCAAAAAGCCCACAAGTGCGTCGATGGCGTCACATGGCGGCGCCGCTCGCTGCCGATGCGGGTGTGACTCGTGTTTCAGCAACCACGAGCACCTCCAGAGTGCACGCGCGGAGCATCGCTTTGCCGCTGTGCGCCTTGTCCGAGCGTGGATTCGTGAGCTCGACACGATGGAGAGAAGGCTGCAGGAGCAGCTGCAGCACTCGTACAAAGCGGTCGCCACCAACGAGGAGATGCTGGCAATCATCCAGCTCCAGCGACAGCACGCGTATGAAGTGGCGGCGATGCATCCAGACGACAATGAGCTCGGAATGCGAAAGTTTTCTCACTCTTTGTGCAGAACATCAAGCCTATTCATAGTTGCTTCAGCGCAACTAAAGACCACGCAGACCATTATCTTTATAAGTCTAGGGTGGCAAGTGTTTCGTAAGTACAGCGTAAGTCTCTCGTTCAGGCTCTGGGTGTTGAAGCTTGGATCTGAACAGCAGAGTCCAGAGAATGCGGAGTCGAAGTACCTGCATGTAGTTGTTGTCGATCTCGCGCTTCTGAAACTCGTTAGTGGGTCTTGTGATCGAGTACGCCTGCGCAATCACCATGACGCCGCAGCTTGATCCGTCCGCCTGCTGCGGCCGCAACACCCACTTCTCTACCTCCACAGGAAACGGTCGTGTGTCTCCGCGCTCTCTGTGCCATCTTCGCAGGAACGGCTTCAAACTCGTCGCCCACACGTCCTGCAGCATCGGCCGATATCTTGTTCGGCAAAGCGGCTCGTAGAAGTGGATGTACATCTGCCCTTGCACGCATTGGTCGACGACGATCACTCCCCAGTGTATCGAGTCCAAGTGGACTGGATGCACGACAAACCTGAACCTTGAAAGCCGAGGAGGCGGAGACGACGGCGGGCTGAGGTGAAATGCCAGAGAGCTGAGGAAGTAGGTGTCGCCGAGTGTGGTGCAGATGGAGGCGCACGCGATGTGGATGATTGCGTCGTTCAGCATCGCGTCCCGCGCGACATAACCGACAACTTCTTCGAGCATGACACTGTAGCCACTGGATGGCACCGAGAGACGGGTTTGCATTGCAGCGGTGACGAACTTGGTCAACGCCTCCTTTGCCAGACGTGTGTTGTCAGCTCTGACGGTCTTCTTCGTGTCGGCCCTGGCACTGGCGCAGAAAGTTTCACCGGCGAACAGCTCGGGTGTGCACGTCGAAACTCGAGAATGCCAGTCTGCAGAGCTGAGCCACTGCACGTCCTGCTCCCAGCGACTAGCCGTTCGCTTGATCCTGTAGAAGTGGCTCATCGTGTGCACGTAGTAGTTGTGTCGACAAGCAAGGCACCAGTGTGTTAGTAAGGGGTTCGAGCAACTTTAACACAATAGCGACTTTATCACCAGCGCAACGAACCTCGAGAATGCGCGCAGCTCGGCCGAGACGGAGACAATGATCTCATCTTCCTGGTCAGAATCCACGCCTCCAACTCCGCTTCGAGAGTTGAAGAAAGACGACGGCCGGCGACGCTTCTTTTCGAGCTCGACAGCGGCCTCGAGTTTTGTCCGGAGTGCTTCGGAACGACGAAGTTGTAGACGAAGTCGCTTCGCGTGATCCGGTCGCGGTGACACGTCGGCTTGCGCGCTACGAGAAACGTGTCCTTCATAGCGACAGGATACTTCGTAAGTGTCTCGCTGACGATCGCGATGTTCGGCATGCGCAGCGCCCACTGGATCATGTTTGGGAGCTTGACAGGCAAGTCGTCAGGATACGCAGCAACGGCGAGCTTCGCTGGCGGCTTGGTTCCCTCTTGTTTCTTCTTCTGGTCGACTCGCTTTGGAGACAAAAGACCGAGCACGGGCACCTTCGACAACGTCGGCACTGTCGGCGGTGACTCAGCTGCAGAGTTCGAGGTGCTTGATGCGATAATGCCCTTCTCTTGCGCTGCTCTCAGTTCTAGTGTTGTTGCGAGCTGTTTAGTCTGCTCTCCACCTCGCGCGTCAGGATCAAGGCTGGTGGCCATCGCCGGCTGCGTCACGCCAACCACGACTTCGTGGACATCGCCTTGATCTGGAAGAAGCGTCTGCGACGCTTCGGATAACTCCACGTATTCGAGCATTCGCCGAATCAGGTTTCGAACTTGTTGCGAAGAGATGCTGCCGCCTTGCACACGACGTGAAATAGCTTAGATGACGGTGTTGCTTCACACACAAATGCTACTTGATTCTGACTCACCAATCTCGTCCAAAGCGTACTGGGCGATCTGCTTTAACGGCACGTTCACGTCTGCCATTGCCGACGCAACCTCAATGATCTTCGGCGTCGTGACGATGATCTTGGGCTGTACTGCGGTCGCTGGTACCGCATTCGCTGCGTGGTTGTGTGTGCGCGACTGCATACACAAGAAACATATCTGTCAGCCTCTTGAGCATATCATCAAATGTGCCCGTACGAAGTTCGTGTCGCTCACCTCGTTTTCGAGACGGATGCACCATCCTGCGCTGTTTTCCGCGGTCTTTGTCACGCGCGCCGTGAGTCTTGCAGTGCAGCCTGTGTAGCGGACAGTGTGTTGACGCTCCCCTTGACCGCGAGGCGGGTTCAAAACCCCGTGTGTGCACCGCAGCGTCTTGAAGCTCCACTGGAAGGCTGATGGGATCTGCTCCTCTTTGTTGTACCTGTATAGAGTTAGTATAGAGCAACGTTATCACTAGGAGCGACTTTATCACTCATCGGTTGAATGCTGCTGTTGCCTTTGAGTCTCGAACGCGAAAGCGAATGTGCCACTTGGCGCTGTATTCTGTGATCGCTCTCTCGAACTTTTGCCAGGTCTTGAACTCTCGCTGAGGCATCGCACCAGCGACATTCTCGACGGGGCGCCGCGCTCGTTCGATCTCCATCATTGTGCCATGCGTTTTGCTGTCACGCTGCCGCGGTATGCGATCGTTCTCGCGAAGCCCTGTCGCGCACTCTACGTCAGAGCCTGCATCTTCGCCACTTCCGCATGTTGAGTCTTCCTGGCAAGCAACTACATCACATGGTGGTCAGCGCTGACAACACGCGCGGTTGACTCAAACCCTGCACCCGAGTACCAAAGTCGACGCGCTTCCGCTTGGTCAACGAGGGTGTATTTCCCTCGCTAAACTCCAGTCGCACACCTCGCCTCGCGTTGACACCAAGTTCAGATTCTGTAGTGCGCATTCGAAATGTCAGACAACGATCACCACTCATCACTAGAACAAATTCACGTACTCTGGTCGACTGCATGATCCTCGAAGTCACTGTCGCTGTCACCGGAGTCAAATGACTGCACCATTTTGCACCGTTCGATCACCAGGCGCTTCGCGGCTCGCTGGCGGCGCCGAATGAGTGGCTGCACTCCGTGTGATGTCTCGTTGATCGCTTCTCCGACCCTAGTTGCAACTTGTTGTCGTTCGTCATCGACATCCACTACACACAATGCATGAGATGCCACAATACGAGAGTTGCTTGCGTCAAAACGGGTTCGCGCAAGACGTACGCTCTGGGTTGATTGAGGCTCGGATGCGGCGCGATCTTCGTCGTGGGTGATCTTGTGTCTCTACAGCATCACAGACAACGTACACAGAAAAAAGCGCCACGTTAACACTGGCAAAGCAACCGCAGCTTTCGAGTTCAACGCACGTACGCGGTGGTGATAGCCTCTGTCCTAAACTGCTCGTTGCACACGATACTCCGCGCTCGCCTGCTGCTATATGTGCGAGCGGACAGATTGGCAGTCAGTACAGCCTGCACGAAAGGAGGCAACTAGCTATCAAAACAACACGTACGTTCTTGAGTCGAAATGTCTGCTTGTCCTCTCGTAACGCCTGTTGTAGGACAACGCCAGCGAGTTTGCTCAGTCACTGCTGATATCATGCGGTGCACTACACAGACGCACCCAACTCGGTCGCATGCCCCTCTTCACCCTGCTCCGCAGTCTGTACACGATCAGCATTTGCCTCCGTGGCCACGCGTGCTGCTCACATGTGACGGCATACGCTTGTTTAGACGCATCACTACAATACGCGCAGAGCTGTCAGGATATCGTACGTGCTGCATTCATTGCGCCTGCTGTCGTCTCTGGACCTGCAGCATCGTCGTGTGCTCTGTCTTCTCGCTCTAATGCATCAACACCAACCACACAAGCACAACATGTTAGCGCGTTCTACACAATATGTGTCGACACGTGGTGCACGAACGCTCATCAATCGTGCTTCTTGTAGGTGAATGTACGTTGTGTGTCATGGCCACTCGGGCTGGGTGTGACTGTCACGCAAGCAACGGTGGCCGCGTCAGCACACGTTGGCATAACCATCTCGAGCAGCTCTGCTTAAGTAACAGGCGATTGGCTCGGTTGTCCGCTGGAAATAGTTGTGGATAGTGCGAAAATCAAGGGAGAGCCTGATGCCGTCAACATTCCGTCATCTTTTCGCAATAATTGATGACGTTCGAGCGTGTCCAATGAGGTAGCGGCTATCATGTATGATCCGTCAAAGTCAGAGCAGAGATGAGAACTCGGTGTGCGATCTCGGGAAGTCGACGGGAGTGCTGGCACACAAGCGGGTCGCGCAGTCACCGATCGCCATTCTCAAGACAGCGAACAACCACGGCAGACGATCTGTTGAGCTCAGTCGTCGTTCAGCTATTTGCTACCTTACTACTTGCTCCAGGGAATGATACAGCTTGCAACCTACTCGTTCTCGGGATCCGGAAGTGCGCGATCTGAATCTCCTCACCGAGATCCAAGTAGTTGCCCGCCACGCGCTGCGTCATGAAGTGCCTCCACGTGATCGCTCGGTACCTCGGCTTCTCGTTCGCGTC
>JAASGM010000213.1:0-29334 GCA_023334215.1 Globisporangium cystogenes | reverse complement strand
TTCGACTCCGTGATGTCCTGCTCGGCACCGCGCTCGTACGTGCGCCGGATCTTGAGACCCTGGCCGCCGGCGAAGAAGTAGTCGTTCGAGAGCGTCGCGGACGCGTTCGGTACGTCCGGAACGTACACGTAGCCGCGGAAGGTCGAGAAGGTGACGGATGAGTCTGAAAGTTTTGCTTTTGAGGAGTCGCGATCTTTCGAGACATCTTCTTTGTCGCAAGAATCGCCCTCAGTCTCCAATCTCCGGTCTCCCTGTCAAGTCTGCTCCCGTTCACAATGGACGCGCTGCTTTCGCGTCTGAGTGCGCTCATCGCCGGCGAGCCGACGCCCGAGACCGAGGACGAGAAGCTGCTGCGACTGCGCAGCCACGCGAAGCTTCAGCTCGTCGCCAAGAGCCAACGCGCCGTCATTCTCGAGGACTTGGAGCGTGCCATCCACGCGCTGCGCCACCTGCTCCAGACCAATCGACACACTGTCTCCAGCAGCTCCAGCAGTGCTCAGCAGCACGGACCGGGTGTCGTCGACTCGAGGCCGTCAGAGCGCTGCGGCACGGCCCTCATGGAGTCTACGGACGACTGCAAGCAGCTGCTGCTCACTGACGAGCTTGCGATTGTCAACGAGGTCTGTACCCAGTTGGATCGATGCGCGGCGCATGGACTGCGCCACGTTGAGAACGACGAGAGTGGCGTGACCGTCAAGTTCTTTGGGGTTGTCAAGTGGACGTGCACCCGCGTGGAAGCGATCCGGCAGAAGCAGCTTCTGGACGCGATGCACAGTGCGAACAGCAGCGCCGGAGCGTCAATCAGGAAGGTCTCGAAGGTGGTGACGTCGAGTCTGGAGCCGGATCTCCCGCGCCACATTCGCGGGTTCTTCGGTGCCGTGCGTGCTGCGGCGAGCCTCGCGAACGTTGATACCGATGAGGGCAAGGCGCGCGCATTCGTGCGTCAGGCGCTCAACATGCACCTGCTGCAGCCGGCCATGAGTTTGATCCTCTCCGAGAGCAACTTGGACTTGCTCGCGTCGTACTACACCGAGTTCGCGTTGTTCCGCCAGCGCGACGAGGTGAAGATGTTCCTCAGCATGCTTTCCGGACTGGACGACCTCGCGTTCGCGTTCCTCATCGACGACCCGCGGCTGGACCAGACTCCCGACTCGCTGCCGTTTAGCAAGCCGCTTCCGCGGCTGCGAGCGCAGAAGATCAAGAAGAGCGCGCCGAAGCTGATCGACCCCGAAGACATGGTTGGCGGCCGCGTGCGTCTCTGCGGAGAAGACCACGAGACAACCTTGCTTGCGGAGAAGCTCGTCTCACACCATGAACTGCGCAGCACCTTCGACTCGATGAAGGGCGGCAACCCTCTCTCAGACATTCTCAAGAAAGCATCGACGTCGCAGAAGCTGGAGGACGCAGCCACGGCGGTGCTTCGCTTCCTCGAGCTTGGGTACCCTGAGTACGACGTGTTCGGCACGGAGCTTCTCGATGTTCTCTGCAACCCGTTCTTGAGCGGCATGGCGCGCTTTGAAACTGCGATGGCGATCCCTGACGTCGCCGAGGCATGCCTGTGCTACTTGTATGAGCACGTGGACACCCCGGGGCTGTTCCAGGTGCACCTGCACGCAGACCACGTGATGGAGCTACGGGACACGATCGAGGAACTCGGTGGCTTCCACAAGCAAATGGCGGTGGACCCGCATGAAGTGACCGCGATTCTGCTTCAGTACCTCTGGGAGCTCCCGGACTCGCTACTGACCGAAGATCGCCTGGAGAACTTCCTCGCGTGCGGCAGCAAGTCCGAGATCGGCATGAGTGACGAAGAGAAGCGGATGCTGCTGCGAGTTCTCGTGAACGATCTGCCGTGGTACTGCAAGCCGATCCTTGAGCGCCTGTGTCACCTGATTATGGTCGCACTGGAGCCGTGTCATGCAGAGAAGAACGGGTTGAGCATGTACTCGATCGCCAACTGTCTTGGGCCGATCCTGCTGCGCAGACGCCACGCAATCCGTTTGCACGAGTACGATGATTCGATGTTCCGCAAGTACCCGGTCGGGTACCAGAGCTCGAGTTCTGTGCGCCTTCGTCTCATCCCGAGCGACAACGACGACGGCATCTTCCTCGGCGAAGCGGACCGCGTCGCAGCCGAGGCAATAGCGCTCCGTCAGATGAAGCGCGACGCGGAGGAGAGCGTGCACATTCTCAGCATGCTCTTCCGCGAGCACGAGTACATCTTGAGCGACTTCCACCAGGAGCTTGTGAACCGCCGCGCCAAGCTGCGAGAGAAGGTGTACTCTCTCGAGACGATACGGTTCAAGATGGAGGAGGCGATCGATACGTCGAATCCGGTGCATGTGGCGCTCCTGAAGCGTCTGTGGGACTGCCTTTTGTCGACCGAGAGCGCCGAGAGCGACGAGACCGCTGCATCCGTTGGGGACAAGAGTGGAGATACCACCGATGGTGACTCCGCAGTTGACGTTGCCGCTCTGCTCGCATCCAACCGCTGGAAGCTCAGCGGCTTCCACACGGAGAACCCCATGGGCGGCTTTCGTGGAGGCGGCGTGTTGTCGCTCGAGGCGCTCGTGTACTTCGCCGAAGAGTACCCAGAGAAGGCCAAGTCGATGATGGAGCGCAACGCCATCGCAGGCGGGAATCGGTACCCGTTTCCAGTCGCGAGCATCAACGTCATGCGCATGATGATGAAGCTACTGATGCTCGACGAGGCACCGGACGTGTGCAGCAAGCTCGTGCTGCACTCTGCGGATGAAAACACGCCAACGACCGTGCTCAAGATGCGCATCGCTGAGCGCGTGAGCAGGACGCCGTTTTGGAGCGTGTTCAACGACCCGCTCGCGTTCTTCAAGCTCCAGTCCATGGCGTTCATGCTGCTGGACCTGCACTGGATCCACTCGGGAGCTACGCAGATGGGCTTCCAGCCCGTGCTGGACGCGACGCGCCGGCAGATGGGCTGGCTGCTCGAGCAGTCTCCCGCTAGCGTCGAGGACATGTGGACCAAGTGGATGGAGGTGCGCGAGCAGCACGCTGCGAAGTACACGCCCGTGTTCGCCAACAGCAGCGCGATCTCGGGAAGCACTCCCGAGAGCGACGATCTTGTTGAGCAGATGCTCGCGCACTTGAAAGAGAAGCACCCAGACGCACCTGCAGCGCCAGTCGAGTCTCTCCACGACATCGAACTTCCCGCGATGGCGTCGATTGCAGAGACCGCTGGTCTACACGCTACAAGCTCGACGAGCCCGAAGAACGCCACGGCTGAGCGCTTCGGTGATCCTGCCGCGAACAGCGCGCAGGCGTACTGAGTTCGTTCGTCTAAGTGATCCCATTGCATTCGCATGTCCGCCAGCACTTGACCTCTCTAGAGCGCGGCGTTGGCGCTCGCCATCTTCGCGCTTTGAAGCGCTGAATCGTCCCGAGTCGCGATCGTCGTGTGCTGCACGTAGATGGAGCCGCCGCTGCGCGTGACTTTGCCCGCGTGATGGCGGTCGCACCAGCCGCCTCCGTTGCGCGCGCTCCAGCAGCACAGGTACGAGTAGAGGTTGAACTTGGTCGGGATGTGCTCCACCACGTAGTGGAAGGCGTCCTCCGCGTCGCCCTCCTGGAACGGGTACTCGACCCACTCGTGCTTCCGCATGCGCGCGTTGTTGTCGCGCTCGCCGATCATGTGGTTGCACGTGTTGAGGTAGACGAGCGGGCGGTGCGAGTCCGCGCGCTTCGTCCAGTCCTCGTACGCGACCTCCACGCGGTAGTGGTGCATGAGCGAGAACCAGTCCCCGACGTTCTTCTTGGCGCCTTGCGACCACTGCTGCTCGCCGCCGTGGTCCTGCGAGAAGACGCTCGTCCACGGGGCCGAGGACTTGATGTCCAGGTCCACGTTCCTGCGGAGAAGAGCGCGTCAGCGCGGCCACCTGGCTGCGTGGGTGGCGCCCGAGAGGACGCACCGGAACTCCATGTAGTTGATGTCCGCCGTGCGCTTGTACGTCCGCCGATTGAACGTGCGATAGAGCACGGTCGCGCACGTGTTCTCCGCCTCCTCCTTCACGCGGTTGTACGATGATTCGCCCGCGAAGACGATGCAGAGGCGGCAGTCGAGGCGCCCCGAGTCCGCCTGCCGCTCGAACTGGAAGAACACCTTGACGAGCTCGTTCTTGTTGGCGATGTCCACCTCCGGCTGCACGAACACGGGCAGGCAGCGCCGCAGCCACGCGACCTCCGCGTCCGCGGCGCTCGAGCCGTACGTGGTCGCCGCGGGGCTCTCGCTCATCTCGCGGTACGCGAAGTCCGCGTCCGCGTCACCGGTGGTGGGCAAGAGCGGCGCGATGCTGGCGGCGGCGGGCGGGCGAGGGCTCCAGCGAGGCGACGGGTCGCGGTCGCGCTCGAGCCGATCGTGCTCTGGAGATCTGGCCAAGAGGTCCCGCAAGTGAGCCGGACGGTTGACGGTGAAAACGACACAAAATCGCTCTGACTTGATATCTCCGCAGTGGTTCAGCGCTCTGGCCGAAGCCTCCGGTGACGGCGCTCAAGATGGGCGAGCCCGAGGTCGACGAGCTTAGCCACGACCAAGTCCGACTCGGGTTCCGAAGCTGACGACGCTCCCACTCACGCGAGTGTGACGAGCTGGGATAACGACAAGAACACGTCGAGCAGCATCGGAATCGCATGAAGCCACGCACGCCGGGGCGTCTCCAGGACGCAGCTACAGTAGAACGCAAGCTTCCAGCGTGCGTTCGCTGGGGTACGAACAAGCTCACACAGACAGCCTGTATCCTAACGTCGGCAACGTTCGCAAGGACGATCGATAACGACAGCTGAACGCTGTTCCCGAACGCTGCGCGACTGGATTCACTGCCCACCGATTCCGTCGTCGTCCACGATGACATGTTCCAGCTCCTCGCGCAGGTGGCTCGTGTGGAAGCTCAGGACGACGAACACCCAAAAGTGCACCAGCGCGATGTAGCAGAGCAGGCCGAGCCGTGCAAACGGGTAGCTCAGGAACACACGTCCGAGGAACAGCAGCCACCGGTCGAGCACGTCCAGCGCCGTCACCACGCGACTGCTGCGCTCCACGACCGGCGCGACCCGCGAGATCATGTTCGCCATGCGGTTCGGCCGAGATCGCCCGCCCGCGCCGCTGGCACCACGCTTCCCGACCGGCGTCGCCATCTCCATGTCCAGCATCCCACCATTGCGCTCGATCTGCGCCAATCGCTCCTCCGCGCGATGGCTTCTGTCTTGCGCGTCCGTCAAGCGAATCTCTAGCGTCGTCACTTTGCTTCGCAGCGCATCGATGGACTCCTGCTTCTCCACCAGGCGGTTGGTGAGCGTCTGTATCCGCGTCTCGGCGCCTGCCGTTCCCGAGCTGCTCTGACTGCTGGCTGCGCTCTGGCTCAGCTGCTCCTGCAGGCGTTCGCTCTCGCGGGTCGCAATGTAAAGCTCCTGCGAGGCGTTCTGCACGGCCGCTTCCGCCGCCTGCTTTACGCGTCGGAGCTCGTCGCTCAGCGCGAGCATCTCCTGCTTCTGGATCTCGTTCTTTCTCGTCTCGTCGTGAAGCGCTTTCTTCGCCACCAGCAGCGACTGCTGCACGCGCCTGAAGTCTTCGTTCAGTGACGCTAGCGACCCGCTCGTCCCGTTCCCAACCTTGGCGTTGCTCCCTGGTCCAGACGCCGCCGGGTAGGTGCTCCCTGAGACCGTCGCAGCCGCCGCCATGTCTCGGGCTCGTGCGACTTCTCGCTCGAGACTTGCCACATGAGCGCTGAGCCCCGCATTGGTCTCCTCCAGCTGCGTCTGGCGCGCGAACATCGACATCTTCGCGGCGTCGTGCTCCTTCTTGAGGTTGACCATCGCGGCGAGCGTGTCGTCAAGCTCCGCGCGCAGCGAGAGAACCAGCTGCTCCGAGTCGTTGCTCGCCGACGCTGCGCTTGTCCAGAGACTCTCCTTCGACTCGACCGCCTTTGCGAGCTCGGCTCGCAGCGCCGCGATCTCCCCAGCTTGCAGACGCTTCGCCTCCTGAAGCGTCTCCAGCTCCAGCAGCGCCGTCTGCGCTTGCGCCTCTTTGAGCTCCAGCGCCTGCACGAAGTTGCGCTCGTCTGCGTCCTTTTCTTGCCGCAGGTGCGTCAGCTGTTGCGTCGCACAGACACAGCGTCAGATCTTCCACATGCACACTATGCATCCCCATTCGCCACGGAATGAGGCGCTCCGTCACACCTGCTGCTGCACTTCCGCGATCTTGCCCTTGTACTCGCTCTCGAGCGCCTCCATCTCCTCTTCGTACGCGCGCACGCGCTTCTGCGCTGCCACCAGCGCGCTCTCCTTTGCGCTCCGCCCCGCCGCGCTGCGCGGGGGCGAGGGCGTCGGGCTCACTGAGAGGCGTGCGCCGGAGGCGGAGGATCTCGGGGGCGAGGTCGCCTCGGCTGCCAGCACCGCCACAGCCAGCGGCGCCTGCGCCTGGACACGCTCGTCGGTGTCATCGTCCAGCTCGGCGACGGTCAGCGCGGCCGCCGCGTGCTGGTCCACGGACTCGAGCAGGGTCCCGATGCTGCTCACCCAGTTCATCTTTCCTTCTTCTTCGCGAATGCGATAGTGAAGAAAGTCAAGGCGCATCTCTCCGACAAAGTACGATGTCAAAACTCTCATTTTAGCCCCTCCTCAAAAAGCGCGTGACGCCCCCAGCAATCACAAGCTGAAGCTCACGCACCACTCGCTGCCCGTCCTGCCTGCCCGCCCGCCCGCCTAAGCGCAGCCCCGAGCGAGTGACCGAGCGAGCAACCATGCGTGCAGGTTCGTCTCCACCCCCAATTCACCCCACGCGGCTGCGTGGTGAACCTCTTTCTCCTTCGGCGCGAACTGACCCGTCGACTGCCTTCCAACCGCCGTGTGACCACGCGAAGTCGCCGCCGACGTGATCGTGCTGGACGAGAGCACAGACGAGGAGCCGCCGCCGGCCGCTGCGCCGCCTACGAAGAAGCAGCGCGTCGGTCTGGCGCCAGCAGCAGCGCTCGACGCCGGCGCCGACGCAGCGGAGGACACCGGTCGAAGGAGTCGACGCCCGTTCGCGGACACGCTGTCGTTCAGCGAGCTGCAGGCGCAACAGCGCGAGTTCGAGCAGCTGCGTGCGCGCGCCCACAAGCGCGGGCCGAAGGCGGTGACGCAGAAGAAACTTGCGCCAAAGCCCAACGCCGTTGCGCCATCTGCTCGAGCGCCGGCGAAGGAGCCGAAGCCGGCATCGGCAGACTCAAAGCCCGCGCCGACGTCGGCAAAGTCGCTGTGGGCAACGCTGAATGCTTTGACAGCGTCGGCTTCAAAGTCCTCGCGACCCCCTGAGGACGCCACGAAGCACGCACCACCGCCAAGCGCGAAGACGCTCGTCCGGTCGTCGGTGGACGCACGACACGTTGTCGGCGCTTCGGAGCCATCGCCAACGTCACTGCTGTCTTTCTTTTCACCCACTCTTAAGCCTGCGGCTGCTCATTCGACGCCAGACGTGGAAACGCCAACGTTTGTGTCGGCAGCCCCCTCGGTCGTCGCAGCTGCCGAGATGCGCGTTTTCAGAACCTCGACACCAGTGTCTGCCCCGCAAGAACGTTTGTCTGGAGCGAACGCCCTCTGTGCGGTGCCACCCGAAACAACCTCAGCCCCGAAGGTCGTTGTCGCAGCCAAGTCCACGTCCAGCGTGTCAAGTCCGGCGCTTCCAGCAGCATCAAAGCCTGTGGCGGTAGCCCCGAAGCCACTCGCGTCATCCCAACATCCCAAGCCCATCCCAACGTACGACTCGGATTCCGACTTTGAGCCTGCGTCGATGAGGAAAGTGATGTCCAGTTTGTTCAAGAATGTCGCGATGCCCGTGTTCAAGAACAAGCCGCCACGAGCAACGGATCACGTCACTACAAGTCGATGCGAAGGCAGTAGTTCCCAGTCGAAGGTGCAAGTGGCGATCGAGATCGACAGCAACGATGACGAGGAATACGTCGACGACGATGAAGTCGAGCACTTCTTCGCAAAGCGTCGTCCGTCGGGCTCCGATAGCGAGGAGAGCTACACCCAGACGAAGTCCAAGCGAAGACGTCCGAACGGTTCAGCAAAGAAGAGCGAGCACCGAAAGAAGGCTTCGTCCGCGGCTTCCAGAGGGCACTCCTCTTCTGCGCACAAGTATCCAGAAGCCCCTGCGGTGCTGATCACCGACATTCTCCCAAAGCGACGCGATGCTTCGAACACTGTCGTCCACAACACTTCATGGCGTCGGTGCTACTTTGACAAGGCGCCGGTGAACGTGCTTCCTTCTCGCACCGGTGAGACGAACTTCGATTGTTTGATGTCTCGAATCGACCCACCGCTGACAGAGTTCGGTAAGGCTTGCTATCTAAATGTGTTGAGCGGCTAGACATCTACTAACCAAGTTTGAACCTTTGCAGACTCGTCTGGCGAGCTGGAAAAGAAGTGCAAGATCTTGGCGTCGTTCGGAACTGTCGAGCAGTCTGCCACCTCATGTGCTGATGGAAGCCAAGACGATCCGGTGCAAATGAAGGTCGATGCTCGCGTTACGCAGCTCGAGGAGGTTGAACTCCCAAAGATCAGCGAGTGCTACCGTCTCAAAACTACGGCGATCCTGGCGGAGTCTCGAGCGCGAGTTTGCGACCTTCTTCAAGACCTCAAGTCTCATCAGGAGGCGCTGCGAGATACGCCATGTACGTGCTGCGATGTCTTGTCGAGAAGAGCAACCTGCGCGTTCCGGTGTTGATCTAATGACTTGTGGATGTGCGTTCGTCAGTGAACGCTCACAAGCTGGAGGTGTCTCCCGTCGAGCGCTCTTTGATTAAAAAGATGGAGGTCCCCGAAGTGATATCCCAAGCCGAGCTCGCGAAGCTGAAGTACTTTGTGGGCTACGACGAGAGTAAAGTGAGCGAGACGGTGTACCCGACAAGCGCGTCGCGCTTGTGGAAGTTTCACATGCAGAGCCGATCGACGACATTCGTGGGGATTCAGAGCAGCGTGCGTGTCGAGGACGACCTGATCCTGCGATACGTTCCGTACTTTGGGGATAACGAGAGCGGGAAGGAGATCGATGTGAAGCATTACGACAAGATCAGACACGAGGAAGCGTGCGAGCGGAGCGGACTCGACGACGAGATCAGCGAGTACTTTCTTCGTCTCGTTGTCTCGGAGTGCGGCGCTTCGCCTTCTGTGTTCACGGCGCTCCTGAATGTGTGCGGATTCAACCAAGCGTTCCCCGAGTACTGCGAGATCAAAAAAGATCACGATGCGAAGCAGCAGGCGTCTCGGCGGATTTCGGAAGCGAAAGCTCTGGTTGCAAGCGCTGGATCCGAGGGCGGTGCAGCTGGTGCTGCTGTGCATGACCAAGCCGTCCATTTGCTGAAGTCGTCGGCTGTGTTGGGGACTGCCAATCGGATATCCAAGTCGCTGGAAGACCGCCTGGCGCCACCAACGACGTTCTTCGAGTCGAACTTTACGCGGAACAACGGAGATGTTCGCGCCCGGCGGCTTGGAGTACGATCGACAAGCATCTATGCGGATCTGTCGGAGCACTACCGTGATCTGTTTTGCCGTATGTGCTACAAGTACGATTGCCACGAGCACGGGATTGAGCATCCGCAGCCGAGCCGGCGCGCCGACCCAATTCATCCGCCGCTGCGACTGTCACATGTGGCGCTGGCAGCTGCACGCGTATCTACTGCGCTGGAGAAGAGCGAGAGTGGGGAAACGTCGATCAGCGACACTGCGTGCGAGGGGAAGATCGACTCGCCAGGAGGCTCCGTCGACGCTGACGAGGACGCCCACGGAACGGACGACAATGAATCCGCGAGCTCGGGGGTCTTTGTCGAGAAGCGGCGCTCTGCTCGATCGCAAACAGTGGCGAATACGCTTGCGACGTCGCTCATGGACGGCTTCCCGGTGGTAGAGCGTAGCCGAGCGAACCGCCCACAGCGAGTGCAAGTTGTCCCGAAAGTCGCCGATGAGTCCGAGTACCTGGATGACTCGCATTGCGCGATGGTGGAGTCCAAGATCAACGCATTTGCTGGCGCCACCGATGCGTGTAGCGAATCATGCTGGAAGCGTTCGGAGCCATCGAAAGCCACACCTGTGCTCGAGGCGACAAGGGACGGCGATGGTGTGACGAACGACGAGGCGCTGACTGCTTTCAAGACCTCTCTCAGTCCCTCTGAGTTGGTGCTGGTGCGAAAAGCTCGAGCTACTGTCGGTGATGACGTCTGCATGATCGCGTCTGTCGTCAACTCGGTTTCGTGCAGCGCCTTGCATCGTTTCTTGGAGATCGAGCATCCGAGTGTTCCGCGCTCAGCCATCCTACCCGGCGTCCTCCCAGAGAGTCAAGCGGCGAAGAAAGGAAGACCCAGCGGACCGCGGGTCGGGCGACACTCGCTGAAGCGCAATCGCAACCACAAACTGAAAGAGAAGGGAGCGAACCACGAGTTCGAGCCGTGCAACCACGACGGTGTGTGCCGGGGATCGAGCGACTGCTCGTGCATCACTCGCGACCACATGTGCGAGAAGGCGTGCTCGTGCTCTCGCGACTGCCCCAACAGGTACGAGGTGTCGCGCTTGTGTGGTCTGCGTTTCCACCAGTTGGACTGACTGAACGCCTCGTATGCGGCTGCAGGTTCGAAGGATGCAGGTGCAGCATGGGGAACTGCCGAACGAACGCGTGCCCGTGCTTCGTTGCGATGCGGGAGTGCAACCCGGACGTGTGCTTCACGTGCGGCGCGAGCGAGGCGCCTGCACTGATCCAGAACGAGGAGCTTCAGAGTCGCTCGGCGATCGATCTTGGGATCTGCTGCAACGTGAACCTGTTACGCGGGCGACACAAGAAGCTCGGGGTGTCGTTCTCGACCACCCACGGCTGGGGCGCGTTCGCGCGCGAGCCGATCAAGCGTGGCGAGTTCATCTACGAGTACAAAGGCGCGATCATCTCGCAGGAAGAGGCGGAGCGGCGCGGCAGCATCTACGACAAGAACGCGATCAGCTTTCTGTTCGACGCGAACGAGGACGCGGTGGTGGACGCGATCCGCAAGGGCAACAAGAGCAAGTTCGCGAACCACTCGCGCGTGAACCCGAAGTGCATCCCCAAGGTCTTCCGGGTGGGCGGCGAGCACCGCATCGCGTTCTGGGCCCAGCAGGACATCAAGCGCGGCGAGGAGATCTTCTTCGACTACGGCTACAGCGGCGAGTCGGCGCCTGACTGGAGTCAGCTTCGCCTCTCCAAGCACCGGCGATAAATAGACGATAAGCATGACAGGCAAGAGCGCAAGAAGGCAAGAGGGATTGGAAGTTCGTTCGTGTCGGCATCAGCGTCCACTCGGGGCCTCGCGAACGAGGACGACCGTTCGCTTACGTGTCGAGACACTCAGCGATTCGACTTTGGTCGTGTGTTTGTAGGTGACATGTCGAATCGCACCAGACCCTCCCACTCCTGCGGCCGGCGCTGCCCTCCAGATGTGCTCGCTCATTCCCTCGCTCGCCCGATCCAGCGCAAGTCGCCTCCACTCCTCCAGCTGACGATGGCGGCGCGCGTGGCGCTCGCGGGCCCCGCGACCGCGGCGACGGCAGCCAACGACAGCGCCACGTCGCGCAAGACCAAGAAGCTCGCGGCCGGCGCGCTCTCGGGCGTGCTCTCGGCGCTCGCCTTCCAGCCGCTCGACGTGCTGCGCACGCACCAGCAAGGCGCCTTCAGCTCCGCCGCCGCGCCCGCGCTGCAGCTTGCCGCGAGTGCCGAACAGTCGCTGAGCGCGCGCGTGCGCGGCATGTGGCGCGGCACGTCGTCCACGCTCATCCGCGTGGCGGGCGGCGCCGGCATCTACTTCACGACGCTCGACTACTGCATGCACGCGGTGCCCAACTCGGCGGTCAACACGTTCCTCTCGGGCGCCTTCGCGCGCACGTTCGCCGGCTGCGTCATGTCGCCCTTCACGATCGTCAAGGCGCGCATGGAGTGGCAAGCGCCCGGCACGTACAGCAGCAACCTGCAGGTCTTCCGCCACGTGGTGCGCGACGAGGGCGTGCGCGGGCTCTACCGCGGCATGGTGCCCACGCTCATCCGCGACGTCCCCTTCTCCGGGCTCTACGTGCTCATCTACACACGCCTCAAGGCCGTGCTCGAGGCCGAGCTCCCGAACGCGCCGCCCTACAGCGTGCACTTCGGGAGCGGCGTCGTGGCCGGCGTGCTCGCGACGACCGTCGTGCACCCGGCGGACGTCGTCAAGACGCGCATGCAACTCGCGATCGTGGACAAGGGCGCCCACGGTGAGCTGCGGTCCGTCGCCAACTCGCTCTCGCTCACGCAGACGGTGCGCAAGATCCTGGACGGCGAGGGCTGGCAGGGCTTCAAGCGGGGGATCGTGCCGCGCGTGCTCAAGCGCACGCTCTCGACCGCCGTCACGTGGACGATCTACGAGCAACTCTCGGTGCGGTCGGCCGCGTGAGAGCCTGCGTGGGGGCTGCTCTTATAGACGAACTCAAGGACACGGAGATGGTGGACGCATGAACACGCACTCGGTTGGTTGGCTGGTGCTCTGCCTACCGGATGATGATCGGCGTGAACGCCGAGAACGGCTCGCGGCGGCTCGAGCCGTTCGGACCGCGCGCGGACGACCCGTTGACGCGCGACGTGCCTCCGTTCAGCGGTTTGCGGCCGTCGTCGTTATCATCGGCACCGTCGTCGACTTGCAAGCCGCTCGCACCGTTCACTCGACTCGCACTTCCGCTGTAGACACCTGCGCCGTTGACGCCATTGAGCTCGCGAAGGCCGTCGGCAGCCTCCGGTGTCGCAGTCACGGCGAACTGGAACTCCTCCGCTCTGGTGAACTCCGCCTGCTCCTCCGGGTACGAGAACGAGAACTCCGTCGCCGAGTCGCCTTCGAACTTGGAGGACGCGTTTGCCGCCTCGTCGCTCTCTGTCGGCGAGCGCGTCGCCTTCTGCTGCCGCAGCTTCTGCTCGAACGCCATCTGCGCCTCCAGCTCGACCGACGCGACGCTCTCGCGCATCTCGCTCTCGTTGAACTCCTTGAGGCAGTTCGAGTCGCCGTCGTATCCGAGCGGGATGGAGCCGAGCGTGCCGTCGAACCGGTTCTTGCGCACGTCGAGCTTCGACTTGCCGCGCGTGCGCTGCAGGATCAGGACGTTGTCGGCCTCCTGTGTCGCCTTGGCCGTGCCGAACACCGAGGTGAGCGTCAGGTCGACGTCTTCCTGCTCCTTGCGCGGGTGGATCACGAGCGTTAGGTGCACGTTCTTCTGCGACGCGAACTTGCGGAACTTGTCCAGCGCCGCGTCCTGGCGCTCGAACTTGTCGAACCCGCGGCCCTGGCCCGCCATCATGAACTGGATGTTGTCCAGCAAGATGTGCTGCACATCGTACGCGTACACGGCGTACTCCATCGCGTCGAGCACCTCGTCGACATCGGTGCTGCCGAAGAAGCGCATGAAGTACATCGGCAGCGCCTCGAACTTGTCCGCCGCGGCCTCGAACGCCTTGATGTCGCCCTGCAAGCTACGGCCCGCGAGCTGGTTGAGCATCTTGTGGATCAGCCGCGTGTTCTTGATCTCGAACGACCCCCAGAGCGTGCTCACGCCCTGGCCGCACAGATCGATCGAGAGCTGGCTCAGCAGCGTCGTCTTGCCGCAGCCCGTCGGGCCTGTGAGCACCGTGACCTCGCCCATGCGGTGGCCCTTGAGCAGGCGGTTCAGCGACGGCAGCGAGCGCGATTGCACGCCGCACGCACGCAGCGGGTTCAGGATCTCCTCGTACACCTCGCGCCGCAGCTCGTCGAACGTGGTGATCTGACTGTGTGGGATCCGCTCGGCCGCGTTCACGATCTGCGCCAGGTCGAGTCCCGCGCGCAGCGCATCGTTCGCGTCTTTCACGGGTCTCGACGCCGACGTCGCTGATGGCCGCACGATGTAGCACCGCGTGACGCCGATCTTGGACGCGAACTTCTCCACGTTCGCCTGCCCGGACGCGTCGTTGTCCATCCAGAGGAACACCTTGCTGAATCGCTCCAGCAGCGGCAACACGCTCGGCGGGAGCGACTGGCAGCCGTTCGGCAGCGAGATCGCGGGCATCCCGGTCGCCTGGTGCACCGCCATCGCGTCGAACTCGCCCTCCGTGATCACGATCTCCTCGGACGCGGCCGGCACTGTGTTCCAGCCGAAGAGCCCCCAGCTGCCGCCCTTGGGGACGAGGCGCTGCTTGGCCTTGTCGTCCACAGCGCGGATCTTGAGCCGGATGACGTTGAAGAGGTTCTTGTCGCCGTTCGCCTCCCCCGCGTCCGCGTCGTCGTAGACCACACCCATGGCATCCAGGTCCTGGCGACGCGCCATCCACGGGAACGAGATGCACTTGGCGGACACGTGGTCGCCGCTGTCGTCGCGGAACGGCTGCTCGATGGCGCCGATGCCGTACTTTTGCAGCACGTCGCGCCGGATGCCGCGCGTCTCGGTCAGGTACGCGAGCACAGACGCGAACGCCGGCTCCTCGAGCAGGTTCTTCTGGATCGCCATCGCCTTGGCGTTGTCCAGCGCCTGGATGACCTTGGGCGGCGCCGCGTCGGCGATGCTGGCGCCGCCACCGTGCATCACGCCGTCTGCGGAGCTGACGCCGACGTTGCTCTGGAGCTGCAGAGCGCGTGAAGCGACAGAGCAGAGCGGCGTCAGTGAGCTGCGTGAGAGGCGACTCGCTCGCTCGCTCGCGCAAGCCCACGCACCTTGCTCTTGAAGTCGAACCAGCTGCCCGAGGCGCCGCAGCGGTGGCATTTGTACACGCCCTGCGCCTTCTGCACGTAGAGCTTGAAGAGGTTGTCGGCGCGGCCGCGTGTCGAGTGGCAGAAGGGGCACTCGCGCACGACGAAGTGCGCGTCGGTCTCGCGCGCCGCGAGCTGCTTGCGGCTCAAGAACGCCGCGATCTCGTGCGGCTCGACCGACTGGTGGTAGCTCGACACGAACGTGCTGCGGCTCGCCTGGGCGCCGGAGGACGACGCCGACAGTGCGCGCGCCTGGAAGATGTCGCGGTGGCTGCGGCGGCTCGCGGCTGCCAGCGCGCGGCGGATGCCGAACGCGCGCATATCGGCGGAGCTGGTCGCTTTGAGTGGGGAACTGATGGCCAGCCCTGCCACAGTCTCAACATTGCAGCAACAGTCCACACTTTATAACGATTTCACTATGAAAATGTGGACATGTTTAGAGGCGGCTCTGTAATTGGACTGCAACAGCCAGCCATTCGTCAACTTTGACCTCCAGCATCAGCAGCAGCAGCAGCAGGGCACCTGCCAAGGAAGCAGCAGCACCTACCAACCGACGATGGCGGGAGCAGGAGACAAGCAGCAGAGCCGGAAGCGCAAGGCGCGCGCGAGCAGCAGCAGCAATGCCAGCAGCAGCGGCGGGTGGCAGAAAGTGGACTTGGACGACGTCGAGGTCGAGGGCTTCGAGGACGGCTGCGCGTTCGACCTGGAAGAGCTCACCGGTGCGTCCTTGTGACGGCGCTTGATATAGCGTCCGGTAGTGGCGCTGACGTGCGCAATCGCTGACGGTGGTGCTCGTGTCCGTGTACGCGGCTCGACAGACTACCAGTTGGAGAAGACGGAGACGGGCGGCCACATCCTCGTCAGCAGCCAGCGTGCCGACAGCTCAGGTGCAGCGAAAAAGAAGCGCAAGAGATCGAAAGCGAAGAAGGGCGAGCAGCACGAGCAACAGGCGCTGGTTCCCGCGAAGGAGGACGCAAGCGGCGACGCCAATGAAGATGAAGATGCGCCGGCTCGAGACAGCGAGCCCGACGATGGCGACGACAATGCGAACGCCACACCTGCGAAGAAGGAGGCGAAGGCGAAGACGCCTGCGCAGAACACTCAGAAGGCCAAGAAGCAGGCCGGCAAGAAGGACAAGAAGGGCAAGAACGCTGCACTGGTGGTCGCGAAGCCACTCCCGCCCGTGGACCTGCCCAAGTGGAGCGCCTACAAGCTCCACAACACGCTCCTGCATTCGCTCAAGCAGTCAGGCTTCGTGTCGCCGACGCGCATCCAGGAGCAGACGATCTACCCGGCGCTTGTGGACAACCGCGATGTCGTGGGAGCTGCGCCGACAGGTTCCGGTAAGACGCTGGCGTTCGGACTGCCGATCTTGAGCCAACTGCTGGTCGCGCGAGGGCAGCCGGACTACAAGAAGGAGTGCAAAGCGCTGATCCTGACGCCGACGCGCGAACTGGCGCTGCAGATCCACCAGCACCTGGAGAAGATGGTGCCGAACCGCGAGATCGGCATCATGACGCTCGTGGGCGGGATGGCGGTGCAGAAGCAGAAGCGCATGCTCACGTACGCGCCGGAGATCGTGGTCGGCACGCCCGGCCGCCTCTGGGACCTCATCGCGCAGAAGCACGCGCACTTCGCGGACCTCAACAGCTCGCTGCGCTTTCTCGTCGTGGACGAAGCCGACCGGATGCTGCAGACGGGGACGTACCCGGAGATGGAGAAGATCTTCGACGCGCTGCGCTTCCAGTCCAAGGGCGGGGCGAGCTCGGAGCTGGTGGATGTCTCGGAGGACGAAGACGAGAGTGACAGCGAGGAGGAGGACGACGACGACGATGGCGAGGACATCAAGTCTGGCGCGTTCGCGAACGGGAAGAAGGTGGTGATGCTGGATGACGTGCTCAAGATGCAGGCGAAGCAGAAGCAGGTGGCGCAGCGCGCGAAAGCAGCGGGCGGCTCGAAGGGCAAAGGCTCCAAGCAGCTGGAGAGCGTCGAGAAGACGGCAGACGCTGCGCCAGCGCGCACTGTGCGCCAGACGTTCCTGTTCTCGGCGACGCTGACGATCCCCGAGGGCGGACGGTTCCAGACTGGGAAGAAGAAGCATCGCCACGCGCTCACGGTGCTCGAGAGCGTGATGAAGCGCGTGGGGCTGCGCGGGAAGCCGGCGGTCGTGGACCTGAGCATCAACGAGAGCTCTGGCAGCGGCAGCATCGCAGAGCTCACTGGCGCGGAGACGGAGGCGCGGCGCAAGAAGCAGGCGGAGAACGTGGCGCTGTCGCTGCCGTCCGGCCTGGAGCTCTGCCAGTACGAGGTGTCGGATGCGTCCCGCGACAGCTTCCTCTACTACTTCCTGACGCAGTATCCCGGCCGCACGATCGTGTTCCTGAACGCGATTCACCAGGTGCGCCGGCTCACGAGCTTGCTGTCGCTGCTCGGACTGCCCGTGTTCGCGCTGCACGCCGAGATGCAGCAGCGCCAGCGGCTCAAGAAGCTCGACAACTTCCGCGCGCACACGAAGGGCATCCTCGTGGCCACGGACGTGGCAGCCCGCGGTCTCGACATCCCGAGCGTGGACTACGTGGTGCACTACCACATCGCGCGCTCGACAGAGGTGTTCGTGCACCGCAGCGGGCGTACTGCGCGAGCAGAGAAGGAGGGCCTGAGCATCTCGCTGGTCGGGCCGGCGGACGCCAAGTACCACGCGCAGATCTGCAAGGTGCTCCAGCGTCCGACGGGGCTGTCGGACTTCCCGTTCGACCACCGGTTCGTGCCGGCGGTGGACGAGCGCGTGCGGCTCGCGAAGGCGATCAGCGAGCTGGAGAACGCGTCAGGCAAGGTCAAGTCGGAGGAGACGTGGTTCAGCCAGATGGCGGCGGCGGCGGACCTGGACATGGACGACAACCTGGTGCAGGAGCTGCAGGCGAAGAGCGCGGGCAGCAAGAAGAGCGGCAAGAACGGCGCGCCGTCCATCGAGGCGCAGCGCGCGCAGCTGAGCCAGCTGCTGGCGGAGCCGCTCCGCCCCGTGGGCTCGATGCGCAAGTTCCGGCAGCTGCACCAGGAGCTGGGCAGCGAGCTGGCGGGCGACGGCGAGTACAAGAAACGGAACGCGAGCGACGACCTGGAGAGCAAGAGCAGAAAGGTGGCGCTCAAGCGCTTCCGCAAGCGCAAGTAGGCAGGCAAGTCGGCGGTCGATCGAGCGGGAGCAAGTGAGCAGTTCAATAGAGATGTGGGCAAGCACAGGAGGGGCACAAGGCCAGTGCCTTTAACTTAATTAATTAGAGCCAAGCCAGCTCTAATGAATGAAGTTAGCCAGGCTAAGCCAATTCCAAGAAAGCGAGCCAGCGAGCATCATGGACGACCGCTTGGTGGTGCGGCAGCAGAGTTCCGCCGCGGGTCTCGGCGAGGGTGGCGCGGTCCACGAGCCGGAGGAGAGCGAGGACGAGAAGGTGTACTACGGCTTCGGCGTCTTCATGGGGCTGCCGCTCGCCGACCTCAAGGCCATGAAGGAAGACCTGCTGCAGCGCCAGCACGCGCTCGGCAGCGCCGGAGCCGGCGCGGCGCCTGGGGGCGGCTTCGGCCGCAGCGCTGCCGGCGCGTTCGAGATGCGCGGCGCACCCGGCGTCGTACCGCCGGTGGCGCATGCGAACGGCCGCGACCACCCGCTGCCGGTGGCGCACACCACTCACAGCGCACTCTACGGCAGCGGCGGCGGTGGTTCAGGAGCTGGAGGACGAGCGCCGCCGCGCGCGCTCGGCCGCGAGTACGACGCGTCGCACGGCGTCGACGACGAGGAGGAGGACGCCGGCAGCGACCCCGGCTCGGACGGCTCGTACTCGGCCCCCAAGTCGCACTCGCTCAACTTCATCCTGCACTAGGCTCCTGCTCCTGCTCCTGCGGCCGTCGGTCGTCGGCGAGAAAGGGAGCTCTCTGTAACATGTTGTGTGTGAATCTGCTGCCTGGTGCTTCAGTGCGTGAAGAGAGAGAGAGTAGCCCCTGCGCTTCCGTCTCTCCACGCAGTCACTCTCTTAGTGACAAAACCCAGGGGAGTGCATCGCGATGGCCGCGTCGGCGCCGCCTACTTGGCGTCTAGCGCTCGCGCAGCGGCTGCGCGGCTGGGACCGCGACGCCTTCGTGCCGCTGCGCGTCGCGCTGAGCGCCGAGGAGCAGCAGCTGCACGCGAGTGCCGCGCCGTCGCTTCTCGCGGGCTTCGTGCGCAAGGACTGCGTGGAGGTGCGCGCTCTCGAGTCCGGTGGCTTCTCTGGCGGATTGTTGCGCTCGTTGATGACGTTGTCGACGGCACGTGGCAGCGGCTACGCGCGTTCGCGGAGCTCTTCGACGTGAGCAGCGACCGCGTGCTCATGCGGCCAGCGTTCCCATCTGCAGTTGAGCGGACGCGCGGTGAGCTCCCGCCTCGCCCGAATCTGCTGCTGCTGCGAATGTGACGACGCTTCCTGTGCGCGCGCAGCGTTCGAGCAAGTGGCTGCAGTGCTGCAGCGTGAGGGTGCGTTCCCGCTCCGGCAGAGCGAGTTGTACGCGTCCAAGACCGCGTTCGGCACCCCGACGCTCTTCCACTACCACCGCGGCGAGGACGCGTACTTCGGCCTGAGCCAGTTCGCGACGCACCTCAACGGCTTTGTGAGCACCACCGCCGCCGCCGGTGGCCGCCGCGCCTCGCACGTGTGGATCGCCAAGCGCAGCGCGGCGAAGAAGAAGTGGCCGGGGATGCTGGACACCCTCGCGGGGGGCGGGCTCCCCGCGCTCATCTCGGCGCACGACAACATGGTGAAGGAGACGGGCGAGGAGGCGGGACTGGACCCCGCGTGGGTCTCCGCGCGCCTCGTGTCCACCGGCAGCATCGGCCACGTCGTGGACGAGCACAGCGGGTTGCCGAACAACACCATGTTCATTTACGACCTGGAGATGCCGCCGTCCATGCAGCCCGAGAACCGCGACGGCGAAGTCGAGAGCTTCGAGCTGTGGGCGGTTGGGGACGTCGTGGACGCGCTCTGGGCCGAGCCGGAGCGGTTCAAGCCCGACATTCGCCTCGTGCTGCTCGACTTCTTCGTGCGCCACGGAGTGCTGACTCCCGACAACTTCCGCGACTTCCACGAGCTCCAGTCTGCGATCCGCACCGCGCGCGGCCCGTACGAAGACGGTGGCGGCGAGTGAGGTTGGTCGTCAAGATGACAGAGATGGCAGTTGGTTGTATGGCGGAAGGGGTGGAAGGGGTGGAAGGCCTACTCGCTAATCGATGTGCAGCTTCTTGTCGTTCCCGAGCAGGTGCTTGATGTCGAGGATCGACATCCTGGTGAGTGTGTCGTGCACCATGAACACGGTGAAGCCGGACGAGTTGGTCTGGAACTTGCCCTGCTCGTCGGCGTCGAGGAGCAGGATCTTGCCGAGTAGCCCTTCGGTGTAGATGTGCAGGCGGCGCTCGTAGATGCTCTTGCGGGTCTGCGGGGTGGTCTGCTCGAAGTGACTGGGTCGGATGTCATCGGGAGTGACCTTGGACTCCTCTGTCGGAGTCGTCGACATCGGCGCGTTTCTGGTCCGAGCAGTGGAGGTCGCCGATGGCCCTCTGCTCTGCACCAAGCCCATGCGGAGCGCCTTCTTGGGCGGATACGAGAACGCCACGGGTTCTTTTGAGAACCCGCCGTCCTGGAAGATGCAGTCGCCTGCAAGCTGAACGAGGCCGCTCGGACCCGACGCGTAGAGCTGTTGTAGCACGCAGCCAATCGAGCAGTTGGTCGACACGACGCCGTCCTGGTAGAGCTTGGGGTTCATCGGGTCGATGCCCAGCGCCTCCATGACCACAAACACGTCCCAGCCGACAAAGACGTAACGCTGCTGCATCAGCCGAATCACTCCGTTGTCCGCGATGTGTCGATACCGCGTCAAGAGCATGAGCGAGCCGACAGTGAGGCCGATGAGTGTGAGCAGCGAGAAGACGATGAGGTAGTCGCAGACGATCTCGTTGCCCCAGAACTTGGTAATCCCGGGGCGACCTCCGAGCACGGCTCGCTTCACCGGGAGCTCCTGCTTCATCAGCGTCGTGCTACCGTTGATCTTGAAGAACGAGAAGAGGAAGACGCCGAGCAGCACGCTGTAGATCTTGAAGTTGAGGAAGAGCGCCGAGGCGTCGATGAACCACTCGATGTTTCGCCGGATGTGCGGACGCATCATGCGTACATTCCGGAGACTGCGCAGCGCGAGCTTCGCGCCCAGACGCAGCACGGTGTGGAAGAAGCACATGAGCCAGGTCATCCGTGTGAGTGCGGAACAGATGAAGAGGAAGTTCTCCACGTTCGCCTTCTTCCGCAGCATCCACGTCCCCATGCTATAGATCTGGTAAGTGAGCCGCACGTTCACGAGTGCCTCCAGGATGCTCAGCGCGATGTAGAGCCAGTGGTTCAGCCACGTGTCGGACGCCATCAGAAGGGCTCCCTTGAACCGGATGATCGCGTTCTCATCTTCTGCCAGCAAGGTCGCGAGCGACATGGACGGGAAGATGTTCCGGAGGTACCGGTGCTCGTTGAGGAACCGGACGTGCTTTGGGAGGTATTGCACGGCTTTCGAGCGAGCAAGCGTCGTGAAGATGCCCTGGGCGATCATCACGACCGAGACCAAACCGTAGAGGAACGACACCGTGGACGTGAGCCAGTCGCTGCTGTCGATGCCCACGCAAGTGTCCGCTTCCTGATCAGCCGCCTCGACTTTGAAGAGACCCCACTTCATGTCGTTCGTGCGCAGGATCGGTATCGCAAAGCACCGGCTACTCTGGACCTCGAACGTGAAGCTGCCGCCGGACCAGAACGCTTGCTGCACCATGAGATCCGTCATGTAGTCGAACTTCCGTTCCGGTCTTCCCTTGCACTTGAGAAACGGGACACCGACCATCCCGAATTCGCCCTCTTTCTCGACCTGGATCACGCGGTTGTCTTGCAACTCGTCGAAGTTGTCGTAGATGTAGCGGTGACAAGCGGTGGCGTTTGAGTATGTCGCGGTGCAGTTCTTGTACCATGCGGTGTAGAAGTTGGCGACCTTGCAGCGCGGTGCCGAGATACTGAAGGCAAACATCTGGACTCGGCGCGGCCCTGTTCCCCAAAAGTCCTTGTAGTGCACTGCGAAGATCGACGTGTTGATCGAGGCAACGCGCAGGCAGGTGCTTCGGTCTTCACCGAGGTTGTAGAGGTTCCGCCTCGGCGCAGTGATGAACCGATAGCTTTTCCCTGCTGTCGTGAGGTTCACGAGCATGCTGACGTCGATGAAGTCATCGCGCACGAGGTCGTAATTGATGCGGCCGTCGAGGAGGCGAGACCGAATGAGTCCGTACCTGTCCGTGGCGTACGTGATGACTGGGTTCTCTCTGAGCCCGGTGAGCAGCGTGAGCGCCGTCGACGCGATGTTGATCGCAAGCAGCACGAAGCTCCAAATCGCCTTCTTTTGCATCTTCGTCACGGTGAGCACGCCGCCAGTGTCTTGATGACTGATGCAACTCGCAACTGCCGCTGATTAGACAGCAAGTCCTCTTGATCGAAGCATTGGTGGAGGGAGCATGGAAAGCACCTCGCTCGAAACTACTGACCAACTAACTGCCCATCTAAACATATCTTGCAAGTCGTATTCAGTGGGGAGGTTTCAATGACACCAGAGTCGTCCTTGGCCTTCTTGCTGGTTCGTTCTCGTCCAGTGTCCTCGGCAAACACCCGCAGTGATCTCTCGCGTCGTCATGACGTACCGCAACTCGTGTGGACGAACCTGATCGGCTTGCAACTTGTCTCTGCCTTCGGTGGTCTTTGTTGTCGACCCTCGCTTTGTCGTCCCGTTACCAGCACAGTCTGGTCGGGAACGAGACCTTGACAGACAGACATGAACAGCTGCTAAAGCTTGGCGCCAAGCGAGCAGTTTGCGGAGATGACGTCGTTCGCTGACAGCTCCAGTTTACCTCCGTTGCAACGAAGACGTCCAAACCAAGATCAGATCGCCGGGCTAGGTGGTGTGCGTGTGAAGAAGAGGAAGAACAGGATTCAGCGTAGTAGGATACTGAAGTCATGCCACCCGGGATGTACGAGTATTGGTCGACAATCCACTGCATCCGCTCCCGTACTGAAGGCGGATCATCTTGAATTTTTTGTTCACTGATGTTACCTTGTCTCAGCACAAAGTGAAGCGCGCACACGATCTACGTGATTTTGGTGAGCCCGATACACATGAAGAGGGAGTTTTCCATGTCCACCTTCGTTTCCAAGCATCCAGAATCCAATCTCCAGAACATTGTTTTTGCGCAGGTTTACGAGAGCGTCAAGGAATTTGGTCTCGATACGAAGTCAGTCGTTCATCTGGACGTCGGACGCCATGAAGAGTGAGTCTTGAAGCGGATGTCCGAGTTCTCGTTGCACGGGAACGTCGTCGCGACGTCCGTGCGTGAAGGGGAACAGGAGGAACTGCTTCTATTTCATAAAGCGTAGCCTCTCCGGGATGTATGAAGTACACCACAGTAGACAGTCGATGGTGGCAAATATCTCTTGGACGATTCTCGTGATCGATACGGAACTGTTCAGGGTTCCAACCGTAGATAGCAAGCACGATCGGTGGTAGCAGCCGCACGCTGTTGACGAAACCATGCACGCGCGCATGGCACTCGTGCTCGCGACAGACCATCGAGCACACGAAACGCGCATCGTCGCTTTTGCTCAAGATTGAGTCCAACCAATCCCGTTGACTTCCAAGCTGAAGAAGTTCCTGGGGGCTTCAAACAAACACATTTTGTTGATTCAAGTACGTATCCGGATAAAATTCCACTCAAATTATCCGGTGATCTCATTTTTTGCACTATTGGTTTGTGAGAACGATTTGACTGGAAGCCGACGCCTTCCCCAAGGTGCACTTGCAGCTTGTTAGCAGCTTCGTCACCACCACCAGCAGCTCTCGTCCGTCGCAACCATGGCGCCCGCCGCTCCCGCCGACGCGCCCGCGAGCTCGCGTCTCTTCGTGCAGAACCTTCCGGCGTACGTGGACTCGAAGCGGCTGCGCGAGCACTTTGCGGCGCAGGGCGAGGTCACGGACGCCGCCGTGGTGCGCACCAAGGATGGCCGCACGTCACGCCGATTCGGCTTCGTGGGCTTCAAGACGGCGGCGCAGGCACAGGCAGCGTGCGCGTTTTTCCACCAGTCGTTCCTCGACACGTGCCGCATCAACGTGCGGTTCGCCGTCCAGGTATGAGAACCGCACGGCTGGCAATGTGAGCAAGCGGGCGAGGTGCTCACGCTCGGTTGAATGAATCGTGTGTGTCTGTTGGACGCAGCGCGAGTCGGAGCAGATAGCGCGGCCGTGGAGCAAGTACTCGGCCGGTAGCTCACGCTTCCAAGGCGCCGTGGACGCAAAGAAACCCGTGGAGGCGGCGGCAGATGCGGCGCGCGACGCCAAGCGCCAGAAGAAGGGCAAAAAGCAGCAGCAGCCCGTGGACGAGAACTCGGAGGAGTTCCAGCAGTTCATGGAGACCATGCAGGCGCGCTCGAAGACGCGCTTCTGGGCGAACGACGACGGACAGGGTCCCGAGGCGCAGGCGAAGGCGGAAGCGGCCGCGCTGCTGCGCGCTGACGACTCGGACGGCGACGACGACGAGTACCAGGAGCTCAAGCAGGCGAGTGACAGCGCCGACGCGGACAGATCGACGGCGAAGCCCCTGTCGGACCTCGACTTCCTGCGCTCGAAGGTCAGCAAGACGATCGACCAGGACTCAGAGACGGAGGAGGCCAGCGGCAGCGAGAAGGAGTACGCCGAGGATATCGAGGCGGATGACGACGACGACGCTGGCGCTTCGGGTCGTCCCACGAAGACGAAGACAGAGAACGACAGCCACTCTGCCTCCGCAGACGCCGGAGCGGCCGACGAGCCGGACAAGCCGACAGCGCGGCTGTTCGTGCGCAACCTGCCGTACACCGCGGAGGAAGAGGATCTGATGGACTTGTTCTCGGCGTACGGTCAGATCCTCGAGGTGCACATGCCGCTGGACGACACGAAGCGCCGCAAGGGCTTCGGCTTCGTGCTGTTCAAGAACACGGTGGACGCGCAGGCGGCGCTCAGCGCGCTGAACGACTTCGCGTTCCAGGGCCGCCTGCTGCACGTGTTCTTCGCCAAGATGAAGCCCGAGAAGATCGACCCGGAGCAGCTGCTGCAGAACCCGAACCTGACGTACAAGCAGAAGAAGGAGCTGGAGCGCCAGATCACGGCGAGCAAACAGACGGGCTGGAACGCGTCATTCATCCGCGGCGACGCCACGGTCGGCTCGCTCGCGCAGCGCATGGGCCTCAAGCGCGGCGACATCATGGACAAGGAGAACGGCAACATGGCGGTGCGCCTCGCGATCGGCGAGACGATGCTGGTGAAGGAGAACAAGGACTTCTTCGCCGAGGAAGGTGTGGATCTCGACGCGATCGAAGGCGCGATCGTCAAGAGCGGGCAGAAGGCGACTGGCGCGGCGGCGCAGAAGGTGGAGCGCAGCACGACCGTGATCCTGATCAAGAACCTGCCGCACACAACGGACGAGGAGGAGCTCGCGCAGATGTTCCGCAAGCACGGCGAGATCGGGCGGTTCCTGCTGCCGCCCTCCAAGACGCTGGCGCTCGTCGAGTTCTTCGAGCCTTCCGAGGCGCGCAAGGCGTTTCGGTCTCTCGCGTACAAGAAGTACCAGCACGTGCCGCTGTACCTCGAGTGGGCGCCGGTGAAGGTGTTCAACAAGGACGCGAAGACGCCGTCCAAGGCGGACGCGAAGGGGATCAAGACGACTGCGGCTGGGGTCCCGGACGTGCAGGACGACGAGAACGCCGCAGACGCACACAACACGATCTGCGTCAAGAACCTGAGCTTCAGCACGAAGGAGCAGGGGCTCGAGAAGCTCTTCCAGCAGGTCGGCAAGCTGCGCAAGGTCACGGTCGCGCGCCGCAAGGACCCGAAGCGCGGGCTGCTCTCCATGGGCTTCGGCTTTGTCGAGTTCGAGGACGCCAAACACGCCGACGCTGCGATCAAGTCGCTGCAGGCGACCGTGCTCGACGGCCACGCGCTCAACCTCCGGATCTCCCAGAAGAAGCTGGCACAGGCGCCGAAGCGGAAAGCGGGCGAGGGCGACGACGGCGCTGGTGGCCGCAAGTCCAAGATCATCGTACGCAACGTGGCGTTCGAAGCCACGAGCAACGAGATCCGCGAGCTCTTCGGCGCCTTCGGGCAGCTCAAGCGCGTGCGCATGCCCAAGAAGTTCGACGGCAAGCACCGCGGCTTCGCGTTCGTCGAGTTCCTCACGGAGCAGGAGGCGCTGAACGCCTTCTCGGCGCTCTCGAGCTCGCACCTGTACGGCCGCCACCTGGTGCTCGAGTGGGCCGAGGACGCCGACGACATCGACACGCTGCGCGCCAAGGCGACGAGAGACGTCTCGGCCCTCGCCGACACGGATCGCCGGAAGCGCGCCAAGCGCGCGCAGGACGACGACGACGACCAGGAGTTCGACGACGAGTACTAGAATCAAGTGCAAGTACATAGTTGGTTAGAGATCACGAAGCGCGCGCGTGTCTGTCCCTTTGTCCTGTGCAACGATCTCTAGAGGCGGCTGCTGTGCGGACGCGCCACCTTCGCGTCCTGCTGGATGAGCGCGAGCTGCTTGTGCGTGTACGTCAGCGGCTTCGCCTGCGAGCTCGCGAACTGCGTGACGGCGTGCCCGCCCTCCGAGCAGAGCTTCCACTTGGTCGTGAGCAGCCCCTCGACGCCCACAGGTCCGCGAGCGTGGATGCGACCCGTGCTGATGCCCACCTCCGCGCCGAGGCCGAAGCGGTAGCCGTCCGCGAACCGCGTGCTCGCATTGTGGAACACGCACGCGCTGTCCACGTCCTGCTGGAACTGCGCCGCAGCCGCAGCGCTCTCCGTCACGATGCTCTCCGTGTGCCCGCTGCTGTGCGCGTTGATGTGCGCCACCGCAGCCTCCACGCCACACACGACCTCCACGGTCAGCTCCTTCGTGCCGTACTCCGTCGACAGCGCCGACGTCTTCCGCGACCGCTGCGTTGCGAGCCCCAGCTTGTCCGCGGTCGGTCCGATGTGGAGCATCACGCCCGCTTTCTCGAGTGCCGCGAGCACGCTCCCCGCCTGGCCGCTCGCCACGAACGACTCGTCGATCAGCAGCGTCTCGAGCGCGTTGCACGCCGCCGGATAGTCGGTCTTCGCGTCGATCGTCAGCGCGATCGCAGTGTCCAGCTTCGCCTCGCTGTGGATGTACATGTGGCACACGCCTTCGGCGTGGCCGAGCACCGGGATGCGCGTGTTCTTCTTGATGTTGCTCACCATCGCGCCAGAGCCACGCGGGATGCACAGGTCGATGACGTCGTCCAGGCGCAGCAAGTCCGAGATCTCTTCGCGCGACGTGACCAGTCCGATCACGCTCTTGCTCACCTGCCCCTTCGTCTCGGACTCCACGGCGTCCACGATGATCTGGTGGAGGATCGCGTTGCTGTGCACCGCCTCCTTGCCGCCCTTGAGCAGCAGCCCGTTGCCGCTGCGCAGCGCCAATGCGGCGATCTGCGGCAGCGAGTCCGGACGACTCTCGAAGATCACAAGCAGCACGCCGATCGGTGCTGTCTCCTGATGCAGCACGAGTCCGGACGCGAGCTCAGTGCGCTTGAGCATCTTGCCGATCGGTTCTTCCTGCGACGCGATGCTCTGGATGCCCTCCGCGAGTGTCTGCAGCTTCGCCTTCGTGAGCTTCAGACGCGCCAGCAGTCCTTCGTCCAGCAACGACAGCTCGGCCGCATGCAGATCCGCTTGGTTCGCCTTGAGGATCGTCGCGCTCTGCGCCACGAGCTCGTGCGCAATGCGCTGCAAGATGCTCGCCCGCTCCGCGGAGCTGAGCTTCTGCAGCTGGCGGCACCCGTCCCGCGCCGCGATCGCCATCTCCTCCGCCGAGAGCGAGTCGGCCGACGCCAGCCCAGCGGGATTCGAGACGAAGAGCGTGCCGTGGTTCCCGCCGTTGATCACCGACATGATGATGCCGTATTTGAAGCCGCTGGCGATCACGACCGCCTTGACGCCGCGGTTGATCGCGCCTTGCGCGGCGTCGATCTTCGAGCCCATCCCGCCGCGGCCGACCGACGACTTCTCGCCGATCTCAAAGTTCGCGCTGTCCGTGTGGAAGACCGGGATGATCTTCGCGCCGGGCTGGCTCGGCGGCTTGTTGTAGAGCCCCTCGACGTCCGTGAGCAGCAGCAGCAGGTCGGCGCTGATCTCGCCACCCACGAGCGACGCGAGCGAGTCGTTGTCGCTGAAGACCGAGCCGTCGGACGCCGCGCTCACGGCGTCGTTCTCGTTCACGATCGGAATGACGTCGAGCTCGAGCAGGTTGAGCATCGTGTCGCGCATGTTGGCGCGGTTCTTGGCGGTCTTGAAGTCGGACGCGGTGACGAGCACCTGCGAGCACGCGACGTCGTAGAGCGAGAAGAGCGTCTCGTAGAGCGACATGAGCCCGATCTGGCCGGCGGCCGCCATCGCGCCCGTCTTCTTCTGCAGCGCGAGCATCTGCTGGTTGCCCTGCACGTGCGTGCGCAGCGACGCCGAGAGCAGGATCTGCTTGTGGAGGCGCTTGCGGCCGATGCCGACCGAGCCGCTGGTCACGAGCAGCACCTCCTTGCCCTGCCGCTTGAGCATGCAGATCTGCTCGACGACCGACGCGATGCGCCCGAGCGCCGGCTCGCCGTTCGTGGACACGACGCTCGTGCCCATCTTGACGACGATGCGGCGCGCGTGCTGCAGGTCCTGGCGCGAGATGGCGCGCTGGGGACTGTCGCCGAAGCCGAAGCCGCCGGCGGCGGCGTGCAGTCCGTCTCTCCGCACGACCATCGCTGCGAGGTGGGCGCTTTTGCTGCTGCTTCGTGGGAGTAGAGCGAGTAGAGCTGGAAGAGCGCGCGTCGACGTGCTCGCGGCGGCGCCAGTTCGGGAATGACGCTCGCGATCTTGCCACCAAGAAATTGCGCATCTCGAAAAGTGGTGTGGGCCACAAGAACGTTCTCAAACCGACTCCAAAAACAGTACTGGCTGCCGATCTTGCTCATGCGAGATGCGAGATGCGAGATGCTGGACGCCGCTGGCGCACGTGCGTCGCGCGTCCGCGAGATGCCTGAGACGCCCGGCGCAGCTGGCGACCGGCAGCCTCAGCTACCAAGTGGAGCTGTCTGATGGCGCACATTCCCCAAAGTGCTCCAGGCGCTCAGAGCACCGAGGACGCTCGCGCAGATGCGAGGACGAGCAGGACGAGCGCCTTCCAATGAGCCCGAAGCTCCCAAGGCCAGCAAGTCGACTGAGCTCTCGAGACCAAGAACGGGTGTCTGCTTATCAGCTCTGGCGTGGCTTGTGAGCCGTGCTGAGCTCACAGGTCCATCACGGTTCGCCCTCGGTGAAGCTGTTCCAGACCACACATCCCAACCTTCCAGGCAACGAGCACAAGTCTCCATCCTCAAGCCCCTCCAGCCGCCAGCATGCGCGTCTCGATCTCGATCGGCCGCCTCGCGCTCGCGCTTGCAGCGCTGCTGAGCTC
>JAASGM010000212.1:0-29342 GCA_023334215.1 Globisporangium cystogenes | reverse complement strand
CTGACGGTCGGTGACGCGTTGGCTGAAGAGCTACAAGGTGCTGGGCAAGCGGAAGGAGGCGCATCGGCGGAGCGAACTGGAGTTCACTGTCCCGCTCACGAGCGACGCCGCTGACAGCAGCAGCAGCACGTGCGCGTCGGTGGGCAAAGTGGTCGCCCGGGTGCGCGAGTTCGTCGCGTTGGACGCGTCGATCGCGATGGACTCGGAGGACACGGAGGACGTTGGCGGTGCCGACGCGAGCGAAAGCGCAGAGGACGAAGACGGCGACTACGACGAAGGAGACGCCGCACGTTCGACTGAAGACGACTACGCGTTCTTCCGCCTCCAGAGCGCCCCCGAGTCGACCGATCCGCCGTTCCAGGGACGCATCGAGATCTCGCGCGATGCGGTGGCGGCGCCAGGCGTCCACGTGGTCGTCGCGTTCGAAGGCGGCGCGCGCAGTGCGTTCTGGAAGATGGCGGACGCGCTGAGGGCGGCGACCGTGCGGTCGGGACGCCAGTGGCGGCGCCGGAGGCTCGCGGAGCCGCCAGGTCGCAGAGACGACGACGCGCCGCAGTAAGCAGCACGAGCCATCGGAGGCAGCAGACGTGGTGTCGACCTCATACACACTCGCTCACGTCTGAGCTCCAGTGACTCGTTCGCACACGCAACGTACAGCCATGCAAGCACGCACACCCCAGCCTCTCGCTCGCCTCTCATCACCCTCACGCGAGGCTGCTCGCGCGGGCGTCGAAGGCGTCCAGGTCGTCGTCGTTGTCCACCAGCAGCGCCGTCGTGAGCACCAGGTCGTCGCCGTTCCTCGCCCTCGTCGCGGCTCCAGGCGGCTTGCGCCGGAAGTTGTACCAGCCGGACTCGTTCACCGTCCGCCGCGCCAAGAGCTTGCACGCACACGCGTCCGCGCGCGCGCGCACGTTGACGCTCGAGGCTCGCGACGACGCGTTGCTGAAGCGCGACTGGTGCTGGTGGTGGCCGCCCGAGAGCATCGGGATGCTGCTCGGCACGGGCTGGCACGCCAGCTCCATGGCATCGCGCAGCGCGGCGCTCGAGTCCACCGCGAAGAAGTACATGGACGTCGCGCTGGACTCGAACGCGCGCGCGTGCTTGGCGTGGTGCAGCAGCCCCGCGTCCATCCACGCGTTGCCCATGCGCGTGGCCTCGACGTGCGAATTGACGTACTTGTGCTCCACGAGCAGGTCGGACGCCGCGATGCCGAGGAACTGCTTGCTGCTGCTGCCACCGGCACCGGCGGCGCTGCTGCTGACGACGCTGCTGCTGCTGCTGGCTCCGGCGCCGAGGTGCACCTCGACGTGGTGCGAGCCGGGCTGCAGCTCGTCCATGACGTCGACGATGAACGCCGCCGAGAGCGCCTCCTGCACCTCTTCGAGCACCGACACGAGCGCGAGCGCCGACGGGCGGAGCCGCGGCTCGGCGTGCCACGCACGCTGGACCACCTCTCGGAGGCGCGGCGGCAGGCTCGCGTCGAGCGCCGGCCGCACGCCGCGCAGCACCATCTCGAAGACGCACAGGTGGCTCCGACTCGGGAACCTGTCGGCGCCCGGGTTGAGGATGTCCCACATCGTGATCGCGAGCGAGTAGACGTCGGCGGCCTGGTCGTAGTACGCGACGCCGCCCCGGCCGCTGATCACCTCCGGCGCCATGTAGTCGGCGGTGCCCTTGACCGTCATGTTGGCGACGCTCCCATCGTCCTCGCGCACGGTGTTGGGCGACGACGCCGACCCGAACGTGTCGTCGAGGTCCGTGACGCTCGGCTGGCGGAGCATCGTGGCGCCTTTGCCCTTGGCGAACTCCCTGACTCCGTCGCTGACGCTGTTGTTGCTCGCCGCGCAGACCGGAGACGGCGCCACGCCGGTGAGCATCGCGAGCGTGCGCGACTCGCCGAAGTCGGACAGCTTGACGTTGCAGCCGACGTCGACGAGGAAGTTGCAGGGCTTGATGTCGCGGTGGATGAACGGCGGCGAGAAGCTGTGCAGGTACGCGACGGCGCGCGCGGCGTCGAGCATGTAGCCGACGCTGATGAGCAGCTGCTGGCGCGCCGGCTCGTACTGGCGGCGCGCGTTCACGCGCATGACGTCCTCGAGCGAGCCCTGGCAGAGCTCGAAGACGAGGCAGACAGCGGGCGGCGAGACGCACATGCCGAAGAACGTGACGATGTTCGGGTGGTGCAGCAGCCCGCAGAGCGCGGCCTCGTGCGAGAAGCCCGCGATGATGTCTTCCGTGACGCTCGCTGGCTGGTACACCTTGATCGCGACGCGCACCTTGGACTTGAGCGTGCCGCGGAAGACCGTGGACGTCGAGCCGACGCCGATCTGCTGCCGCATGCTCAGGTGGGAGAAGTCGATGATGTACTTGCGGTGCAGCTCGATGAGCACGTGCAGCCCCTGGGACGACACGCCCTCGTGCATGTGGCTTGTCTGCTTGAACAGGTTCTGCAGCGCGCACGCGCGCTCGCCCATGCCACGCCAGTAGCTCGTGTCGGCCTTGAGCACGCGCCAGACCACGAGCGGGTTGAACGCGATCAAGATGAGCGTCGCGTACAGGACGTACTTGGCGTTCGCGCGCGTGTCCGGGTTCATGATCAGCACCATGTGCACGGTCGTGAGCACGTAGCGCACGACGTTGTAGACCGCGAGCTCGCGCATCGTGCGCTTCGAGGCGCGGCCGGGCGGCCACACGAAGACGTAGGCCGAGAGCAGCAACACGAGCGCGCGCAGCGGGTGCAGCCACTTGACGTACAGGAGCTGCTTGGCCGGGTCGCCGTACGTCGTGACGTACCAGATGTACGGGATCGTGTAGCCCGAGAGCACGATGGAGAGGAACATGGCGCGCACGAGCGCAGGCACCGACACGCTCTTCTGGAGCATGAAGACGAGGATCGCGACGAAGTCGAACTGGTGCGCCGAGTAGAGCGTCTCGAGCACGACGGGCGGGATGAACCCGTCGTAGAAGCCGGTGGCGAGCGTCACCGCCATGAACACGACGAAAAGTCCGTTGAAGACTGCGAGCACGACGAGTAGCGGCTCGAACGCCGGCAAGAGGATCTTGCGCGCCGCGGCGTCGTCGCCCTTGCTCGCGGCTTCTCGGTTGTGCCGGAGATGCACAACGAGCGCGACGCAGAGCAGCCAGATCACGGCGAACTCGAGCAGGAAGAACACGAGCGCCACGCGCGCCGACTGCGCCGCCTGGTCGAGCGAGTGGTCTGAAGGCGGAGGCTGCGCTGGGATCGCGTTCTCGAGCGCCATGGCGACGGCGGGATGCTAGTCGGGTCCGGGAGAAGGAGGTGGTAGAAGCGAGCGCTTGCCTTGCGTCTCTTCGTCCTTGTTGGTGCTGCTTGTGAGCGAGCGAGGAGAAGTAAAAGAAGATCTGCGAGTTCCCGGGGCTCACGGCGCCGGACAGGAACACCTACTGCGCCCACAGCGCAGTGTTCAGTGGTGATCGCATCGATCTATCGCATGACCGTTAGGAAGAGCGTTCCAAGAGCCGAGGGGCGTTTCTTCAGCACGACAACAACATTGCGAACACGAGAGGCCTGAAGGCATCGTGGTGGTGTGTGTGTGACTGGTAGTCGCCGCAGTCATCGTGGATGCATCCATCTACACGATTCATGCAGATGGTGCTGGTGCTGGTGCTTCGAGCCTCTCGCGCGCCTTCGTACGAGATCGGGGAGCTCCTGCCGCAGGCTCTGCGGCCGATACTGTCAACAGCATCGTTGGCACTGTCCGTGAAGCCACTTGGCAGCACGTTCTCGTCTGCCTGGTGAGTCAGTCTCACTTCGCGAGCGTTAGCGACTTACCCACGCGGTGCTGTTGCTCAGTGCATCAGCATACGGTTGCGCCAGTCGACCACATCGGTGTCATCCAGGGCTGCCACCCACCCACCCACCCACCCACCCTCGCACCGTCGTTGAGTGTTGGCCAAGGTTGCGAGTCGATTGGCACCGCGGCGGATGCAGAGCGATCAGACACGGCAGACTCTCCGAACTTCATCGACTGCGACCAGAAGGATACGATCGAGCGGATGTGACGTTTGGCTGGAGTGCGGGCAACAACACACGAGAGAGGGCGACGGAGCAGCTCTCGGGAACCAGTTGCGTCGCGTTTCGGTGCAGCCACCGTCGCCGCCTGTGAGCAGCAGCGGGGGTCCTGAAGCTTTGCGGCGAGCTGCTTCACGAGCTTTGCTCCGGATGATGATCCGCGACGAGTCTGAGTTCTCATCGTGGATCGCTCGTCAAACACGGGCGGCGAGGTCACAGCCACGTGACGCGAATGACGCGCCGCCGCCGCTGCGACAGCCCGGGAGCGCGGATCGTTGAGCGCAGGCGAACGAACGAACGAACGTGTAGACGATCGTCATTGCTGGTCGGCTGGAGCGCTGTCGGAACTGCGGTCGATCTGGGGAGGCGAGTGAGCAAGAAGAGAAGGTTGTGAAGAAAGGAACAAAGCTCTCGACGACGACGACGACGACGACGGGATGACAGCGCGCAGTTGTGGCGGAGTGTCATCCCCTTGAAGTTGTGACTCGAAGCACGCGCTTGTATGGGTGTTTGTATGTTGTGGGTCCCGCGAGCATGGAATGGGTTTACTAATCTGCATCTCCTTTTTATCACAGCAGTAAGTTGAGGTGTATACAAAGGTTGCTGGTAGAATCTAGCCAATCATTTAAGAACACTTGCAAACAGTGCCACCATCGAAGAGAACGACATTTTCAGAAAAAGAGCAGATATCCGGTCGAAAAGCAAGTTCTAATGGGCAAAAGGTCCACTTTCCTTCAGCGGAATCAATACATCATCTAGACGTAGGAACATTCCTCTCGCTTCGCATCGGCAACCAGAGGCTCGACTCGCAAACGCTGGTAGCTATCGCTCATGTCGAACTGGCGCGGGATCTTAGCTCCTCGATCGCTTTGCGCAGGGGCGAAAACTGGCTTGCGCTTTTCGGACACAAACTCGAAGCGCCCGCCGGCCGGCCGCCCCCCTTCCTCCTCGCTCGCCCGTCGAGTGCCGCTCGCCGCTCGCCGCTCGCTGCTGCTGCTGCTGCTGCCTCGACGCCCATCGCGCGACGGACGGCGGACGCTCCGCATACAAACTTCAAGTGAAAAGAGAGAGCGCAACGCCAGCAGCCGCAGCTGCCCGCGCGTCACCGCCGTAGGAGATTCGCGGAGGGAGAGCGACGAGAGTGACGGTCCCGCGATGACCGACGCCGACGCCACGGGCATCGAGCGCGCCGCCGCCGCGTCGCCCGCAGAAACCGACGACGCGCTGCTGCAACTGACCGAGGAGACGACGACGACGACGACGACGGTCGAGATGACGACGACGACGACAACTGCGCAGCTGCCAGTGTCGCCGCTGGTCGCGGTCAAGCGCCTCGACGCGCCGCCGGGCGTCGTCGCCGCGGCTGCGAGTGGAACCGACGAGAGTGATGGTAAACCGCACGACCACGACGACGACGATGTGCCACCGCCGCCACCGGCAACGGACCCCGAAAACGACGACGACGAGCCGCCGGTGCTCGGCGTGCGGCTCAACGGCTTCGCGTCGGCGTCGGCGCCGAGCGCGATGACGCCGCTCGTGCGCGCGCTGACGGCGTCGCCAGCGCTCTCGACCAAGTCGGACGGCTCTGTCGTGTCCTTCGACAGCGCGCCGTCCATCACGGCCATCGAGCGCTCGATCAGCGGGCTGCCGGGCGTCACGACCGAGCGCCCGGACTACAGCGCAGCGCCGACGGGGCCGCGCAGCGCGCCGGCGCTCGAGCGCGCGCACACGTCGAGTGAGCTGCTGGACGCGCGTGCGCGCGAGGTCCAGTCGGCCCGCACCGCCGCCGCCGCCAGCGCCGCCGACAAGAGCGCGTCGTCATCGTCGGCGTCGGGGGCGCCGTCATTCGAGATCGAGAGCGTGGCGCTGCCGCCCGCGGGCATCAAGGAGACGGAGATCGACAAGACGGTGCACACGCTCTTCGCGATCGAAGTGCGGCTCCAGGGCGGCCTCCAGTGGATCATCCACAAGCGCTACTCGGACTTCCGCGAGCTGCACGACCGGCTCAAGCGCACGAACGCGCCTGTGAAGACGCTCTACTTCCCCAAGCGCCACGTGTTCCGCAGCCGGCAGCAGAGCGTCGTGGAGCAGCGCCGCAGCGAGCTCGAGAAGTACATCAACGAGGTGCTCGAGATCCGCCCGCTCATCCGCGTGCCGCTCTTCAACTTCCTCGAGGTCTACGCGCACATGGAGTCGTACGAGCGCAAGCTCCAGCGCCACAAGAAGGAGCTCGAGTCGGAGCGCATGAAGAACCTGCTGCGCCCGGCCGACCTCGAGGACCTCACGGACGCGTTCAAGCGCCTGTCGGCAAACAAGTTCGTGTACCACGGCGGCGCCAAGGACGAGCCGGAGAGCAGCAACTCGTCGAGCTCGACGGCGACCGCGGGGGCTCCCGCCGCGAAGCCTGCGGCTGCCGGCTCGTCGCCGTCGTCGCCGTCGAAGGAAACGGCGGCGGCGGCGGTACCAGCTGCGTCGTCGTCGTCGTCGTCGTCGCCAGTGTCGTCGAAGACCGCGGACGACCAGCTGCCGCCGGGCGTGAGCAGCGGGAACACGATCGTGCACACGGCCGGGTCCCAGATCACGATCAGCCGCGCGTCGTTCCGGCGCGACATCCTCGGCGTGTTCCCGGAGATGCCGTCGAGCTTCGCGATGCGGTTCATGAAGGCGGTGTCGGACCGCCAAGGCGCGGACATCAACATGGACGAGTTCCTGCGCGCGATCGCGATCCTGCGCTGCGGCATCATGGACGACCGGCTCAAGTTCGTGTTCTTCATGTGCGACCTGGACCACGCGGGCAAGGTGCAGAGCACGGGGCTCAGCAACTTCCTCGTGTCGCTCCACGGGCGCCAGATCCTCGAGCGCGTCGAGTACCGCCGGCTGCTGAGCGACGGGTTCGACCAGGGCCGCGCGCGCATGAGCATGGACGAGTTCGTCAAGATCGCGCAGGAGCTGGACGCCTGCTCGATTCTCGTCGACTGGATGGAGCCGTTCGCGGACATTCTGTGCGAGACGGCGGACCCGCAGCTGCTCGAGTCGCAGGAAGAGTTCAACCCGGTCGTGCAGCAGAAGATCCTCGCGAACGAGACGCGGCTGAGCACGAAGGAGGTGTCGATTCTCCAGGAGGCGTTCAACAACTACCGCACGTCCGGCGGCGGCGACGGCGTCGACATGGACGCGCTCTCGAGCGACTTCCCGCTCGAGATGTCGGAGGAGCGCTTCGCGCGCGTGTTCGCGAGCTTCGGCTCGCGCGCGAACGGCTCAGATGTCGACATCTTCAGCTTCGTGAACGCGATCGCGATCGCGTGCCGCGGGACGCCGGACGAAAAGGCGGCGTTCGCGTTCACGCTCTTCGCGACGCTACCGGGGGAGCTCATGAACCGCGACGACCTGTACGGGATGCTGCGCCTCGACCTCGCGCAGAACTCGGAGCTGGAGGACCTCGTCGTGTCGTTCATCGAGGAGAACGTCAAGGTGCGCAGCAACAGCAAGAGCCTGACGACGTCGGGGTCGCTCGGGGAGGTTCTCGAGGGCACGCCGCCGGCGGTGTCGGGCTCGGAGCTCGGGATCTTCGTGGACCACCTGATGAAGCGGTTTGGGCACGCGCGCAGCACCTCCGAGGCGGACGCGCCGGACTCGGACGAGACAGCTGAGCTCTCGCTGACGCTGGACGAGTTCGCGGCGTGCGCGAAGCACGAGAGCTACGAGATGGGCACGCTGCGCATCATCCGCGAGGTGGCGTTCATCGAGCTGGGGATGATCCCCGCGGACAAGGAGGAGGAGCTCCTGGTCGCGAAGGGCTGCTACAAGGCGTACGAGCCGTCGGCGCTGGTCGAAGACGAGCAGTGGTTCCTGCTCGACGCCAAGTGGTTCGACCACTGGTGCAAGTACATCAACCTGCAGCTGAACGAGTCGCTGCCGGTGGCGAGTTCGGGAGCGGCGAGCTCGAGCTCGGTGACGACCACGAGCGGCGGCTCGAAGACCGGGGCGAGCGCGAACGGCAGCGGCGGCACCGGCAGCAGCAAGGAGCCTCCGATCGTGGACGCGGACGGGAACTACGTCCGCCCCAAGTGCCTCAACAACTACACGCTGATGACGTCGGAGCGGCGGGAGCGGGTGCTGAAACCCGAGGACGAGCTCAAGCTCGGCAAGCACTACGTGGTCGTGTGCGAGCAGGTGTGGATGGCGCTGAAGCTGTGGTACGGCGGCGGCCCGGAGATCCGGCGGACGGTGGTCATGCAGGCAAGCGGCGTGCCGATCCTCGACATCTGGGAGAACGCGCTGAAGAAGAAGAAGGGGGACGACGACGACGACGACTCGGTGTCGCCGTCGGACGACGAGAAGCGGAACAAGAAGCAGGGGCTCGCGCTGCCTCGGCGGATGCGCGCCGGAGGATCCGTGGGGCTCTCGAACCTCGGGAACACGTGCTACATGAACTCGGCGCTCCAGTGTCTCTCGAACACGCAGCTGCTGGCCGAGTACTTCCTCTCGGGGATGTACCTGGACGACATCAACCGGACGAGCACGCTGGGGCTGCAGGGGAAGCTCGCCGAGGTCTTCGGCAAGCTGGCGGAGGACATGTGGTGCTCCAAGCAGAAGTCGATCTCGCCGCGCAACTTCAAAAAGTCGATCGGCAAGTTCAACGAGGCGTTCCGCGGGAGCGAGCAGCAGGACTCGCAGGAGCTGCTGGCGTTCCTGCTCAGCGGGCTGAGCGAGGACCTGAACCGGATCACCGAGAAGCCGTACGTGGACCAGCCGGACAGCGACGGCCGCTACGACGCCGACCTGGCGGACGAGTGGTGGCGCAACCACCTCCGGCGGGAAGTGTCGATCATCGTCGCGCTCTTCACCGGGCAGTACAAGTCGCTGCTCACGTGCAGCGTGTGCGGCTTCAAGTCGGCGCGCTTCGAGCCGTTCACGTTCCTCCAGGTGCCGCTCCCCGAGCCGACGCACAACACGGTCACGGTCCTGCTCGTGCTGTCGAACGGGATGACGCCGACGAAGGTGTCGGTGCGCCTGACGATCTCCGCGACGATCTACGACCTCAAGCACGCGCTCATGAACCTGTGCCACGACGAGTTCGACCTGCCGAGCATCTCGGAAGCCGACATCAAGCTCTGCGAGTACAGCGGCTCGATGATCCTGAGCTTCAAGGCGGACAGCCGGCGCATCGGGCAGATCCGCAGCATCGACCGGCTCATCGCGTTCCAGCTCGAGCCGCTGGACTCGGACGTCGCGATGGCGACGCGCCACCGGCGCCCGTCGTACATCCCGACCGGCCCCGGCGCGTCGCGGGCAGAGGAGATGGAGTACGAGCGGAACCACAAGTTCTTCGACCAGATGACGAAGGGGACGCTCGTAGAGGTGCGCACGCGCGCGCAGTCGCACGACTTCGTCCCCGGCATCGTCGTGGACTGTCCGCCGAAGCCGACCGAGAACGGCGACGAGGAGCCGCAGGTGCTCGTGCGCCTGCGCCGCAGCGACGACGAGATGAAGGTGTCGCTGAACCGGCTGCGTCCGCGCCAGGCGCGCTTGCTGTACGTCCCGCTCGTGTCGCGCAAGCTGAGCTACTCGGCCGTGTACTACAAGAACCCGTTCCGCCCGATGCCGTTCGGGATCCCGAACCTCGTGCGCATCTGCCCGGAGCGCACGACGGGGTACGACCTGTACAAGATGATCTGGGAGCGCGTGAAGGACTACGTCAAGACGCCGAGCCCGACGGTGTGGGACGAGTCGGAGCTCGCGAACAAGAACGCGCTCGTCTCGAACCACATCGACGACATTTTCTCGGGCCTGACCTCGTCGTCGGGCTTCCTGCTGCGGCGCGTGGAGAACAAGGGGCTGACGGACGCGCGCTCGGCGTGGCTCACGCGGAGCTTCGGGTACACGATCCCGTGCACGGACGAGCTGCTGGACATTCTCGAGGAGGAGACGATCGCGATCGACTGGGACCTGCAGGTGTTCCAGGACCGCGTGCTGATCGACCGGATGAAGCACGTCGAGGCCCACGCGAGTGTGGCGAAGAACGAGGCGATCGACAAGGGCCCGGTGCCGCTGAAGCACTGCCTGGACTCGTTCACGTCCGAGGAGAAGATCAGCGAGGTGGGGTTTGGTGGTTATTGCTTGGCCGACAGTGTGCGTCGTCGTCACCGTCGTCGGTTCTCTTGACTGATGACTGCTATGTGCTGCTGCTCTAGGGCTACTGCTCCAGCTGCCGCGAGCACGTGGAAATGACCAAGAAGCTCGAGATCTGGCGCCTGCCCCCCGTGATGGTGGTGCACCTGAAGCGGTTCCAGTACACGCAGACGTACCGGCGAAAGCTCGCGTCGCTGGTCGAGTTTCCGATCGAAGGACTCGACCTGTCGTGCTGCGTGGCTCCGCACGAGGAGTTCCCGGAGAAGTACCCGATGAAGAAGCCCAAGGACGCGCCGGCGCCTGCGCCTGCCAAGGTGGCGGAGGTGACGACGGAGGAGAAGCCCAAGGAGCGCAGCAGCAGCGCCGTCGAGACGACCAGGAAGTCGGATGCGCCGAAGCCGACTGTGACGTTCGCCAAGTCGGCGAGCAGCGTGACGACGTCGACGACGACGACGTCCGCGGCGTTGAAGGGGAACGTGGTGAACCGAGTGCGTCGCGGGTACACGAACACGAACCTGGACCAGTCGCGGTGCCTGGAGACGAACTACGACCTGTACGGCGTCGTGAACCACCAGGGAGCGCTCGGCGGGGGCCACTACACGGCGTACGCGAAGAACTTCCTGGACGACCAGTGGTACTACTACGACGACGAGCGCGTGCGCGTGGTGGAGGAGTCGCGCGTGGTGAGCCCGTCGGCGTACCTCCTGTTCTACCTCCGGTCCGACCTCAAGGGCGTGGACGTGAAGGAGATGTACCCGCAGAACAAGAAGGGCTCGATCACGGACGAGGACATCGACCGGTTCGTGGACCAGGGCGACGAGCGGCGGTGCGCGATCATGTAGCGCTGCTGCGGCTTGGACGAGCAGCATGTTTATCCGACCTGCGTCGCCCACGGGACGGCTGGCAGGCAGGTCGTCGTGGCTTGGGTGGCGCCTTTCTGCACCTGGCTGGGGAGATTGCGGTCTCCTGCCACTCGTTCATGCGCGACGCTGAGCGCTCCTGTTGTGAATAGAGTACTCCTTATTATCGTTTGCTGCGTCAGACTCGGTTGTCCGGGACGAACGGATCCAGCTTCGCGATAGGTATGCAGCATGAACACAACACGGTCAACGGATCCGATCTCTATCACATCTCTCTTGCCAAGCGTGCATTCGTATACGACCACTTCACAGCGGGGTGTTCCAGGAGCGTGTGAGAGCTGCGTGGAGTCCGCTGCTCGGTTGGCCGACCGCGAGCTCGCGCTGCGCCGCCATCGCCGCGTCCTCCATGCTCGCCTTGCTGGCTTCGTCCCAGCGCAGGAACTGCAGGACGACCTCGGGCATCTCCTTTGGCAGCGTCGAGAACTCGCCGATCTCCGCCATCATCGCGGCGGCGCTCACCGCCTTCTTGCCCTGACGCACCGTCGTGCGCGCAAGCCCCTCGGCGTAGACCTTGCCGGTCGTCGGACACTGGAAGTGCTGCACGAAGTAGATCCACGCGTCGTCGCAGTACGCCAACTGCGTGCGCACCTCGTAGGGCTGGAAGGGCTGGATGGCGTGACGGTAGCGGATCACCTGCGACCCCACGAGGAACGTCTGCTTGTTCTTGAGCGCGTGCGCGATGATCCCGTTGAGCCTGCAGGCGAGCACGGACGCAGACGTGGCATGTCAGAGAGCGGTGAACGAACGCCGCCTCGACCAATTGGTGTTTGCGTTACGGACGCGGTGAAGTGCCAGCGCGCGAGCTCCATGCTGTAGAAGTACGCGGCGTTGTTGAGGTGCAGGTTGACGTCGCAGTCGAGGAAGCCCGGCCGCGCTTTCCACACTGCTGGGTAGTCGACCGCCATGCCCGGTCGGAGCGTCGACTTTGTGAGTGCGCGCTGCACGAGTCCTGCCCCGACGTTCCACAACACCCGAAGCACCATGCAGGAAGTGTGACGAAGAGCGCGAGTCGGGCAATGGAGAGATGCCTGCTCTGCGGCGTTCGTGTCGGTGCCACGTCGGTCTCACGTCGGGTGAAGAAGCTCACAATCTTCGACGTGATGATGAGACATACAGAATGATGGTGCAACGTGTTTACATTTCGCTAGTCGAAGGGTGGAACGAATTGACATGGGTCAACTTATTCGCACGGCGCATAGGAGCCAACGATTTCCTTGAGCTGCAGCCTCTTGACGAAGGGCACGATCGCGTCTTGGCGCGGACAGCGGAACTTGGCGAAGAGCTTGAGGCTGAGGCTGTCGAAGATGAACTCGCCGAGGAAGAACTGCTGCTGGAATCGCGCCGACAGCCGCCCGCCGCTGTTGAAGTGCTCGCTCGTCTCGGGTGGGGCCATCACTGCGGCATAGAAATGCGCGACGCGCAAGTCCTCGTCGTTGAGCTCGTCAGACGCGACCACGAAGTTATTGCGGAGCAGGTGGCGACTGAGCTCCTGCACGTTCGGGATCCGAGAGACGCGGCAAATGAACGAGCCGCCGTCTGGGAGCGCGTCCCAGAGCAAGTGGAACTCGTGGGACGTCAGTCGCTGGCCGTTGATCTCTGAGTGATCCGCGTCTCTGCTCGGTTGTTGAGTCTCTTGGGCTCCCGACACAGTGAACGATGAGCGTCGGGCGGACATCCGGCCACTGGATCGACCAGGACGCGGCGAGTGCTGGGACGTCGTGACAACAACCTCCGAGTCGGAGGTCGGCGGCGATCCAGAGCCGTCCGGTGCCGCTACACCACGGATCGTCGACGGCGTGAGGCTCCTGTCGCTTGATCCTCGACGGCGTGCAGATGCGAGCGCACCGCCGCGCGGGGTCGCGGATTCTCCGTTGCTAGGAGCCTTCTTCTCGGATGCGTTCGTCTTCCCTGCTGCGCTCTGAGCGTTCGCCATCTCCCACACCGTCTCCCCGGTGACCGAGTGGACCAAGTAGGACCGACCCGAAGCTTCGTGCCAGTGACGCACCCACACACCGCTGCGACTGGACTTGAGCTGGGAACGCGCTTCCTGCTGTCGTCCGCTGTCGGGAGTGCGGCTGGAGAGAACTGCGTGCGCATCCACGATCGGCATCGAGCTCTGCTGCTTGAGCAGCGGCTTACGACTGCCGCCTCTGCTGAGCGCTCGAGCCTGTCGCTTCTCCTCCTTCCGCTCTCGTCGACGAAGACGACGCCGTCGGTGGCGCTGGATCTGGGACGCAGTCGTCGAGTACCCGCTCGACGACGAACTATTGCTGCTGCTGCTGAGCGAGGAGCTGTCGGCAGACGACGAGGATGCGTCAGACTCGGACGACGCCCCATCCTTCTCCGCGTCCGAGTCGTCGTTCTCCTCCCACTCGAGCTGGTTTGGGTAGTACGGGTCTACGTCGATGGTGCCGCGCTTGTGGTGCGCGTGCAGCACCGCGCCGCACTTGGCCAGGACCATGATGAGCAGTGGCGCCCAGAAGTCCAGCACGAGCACGACGAATCCCGTGACGACGAGCACCGCTGTGAGTCCGCTGCCAGCGAAAAACTGGCCGCTGTGGAACGCAGAGTAGAACACGAGCACGAAGTAGACCCCGACGAGCGCGTCGAGCGCCTTCACGCGCTGGACGCGTTTCAACCAGCGCTTGTTGTACCTGAGCACGATGTCGCTCCCGGCGCCGCCGTCTTCGCTCTCGCCGATCTCGGCGATCCTGTGGCACCCGAAGAGCTTCAGGCAGCCGCTGTAGCTCATGTGCTGCGTCGCGACGAGGTAGCTCGCGAGCGTCGTGGTGGCCCGGATGATCATCATGAGGTGCAGCGGAGCGCCGAGCGTCGAGGAGCGGAACTGGACTTTGCCCGCGTAGTACATGGCTGAGAGCACGCCGAGCACAAGCAGCGCAAAGCCGCAGAGTCCGTGGATCCAGACGAGCGCGAGCGTGCGCATGAGCACCTCGAAGCTCAGGTGGGAGCACCGCGGGTACGTCTTGCGGGGGAAGAAGAACTTAATGTGGTGCCACAACGGGTGGTGTGGTGACTGCTGTTGCTGGTTGTTCGGCGCGCCCGGTGCCTGCGGCTGAGCGTCCGGCTCGGGTCCGAGGTCCGAGTACGTGGAGAACACGAGCCAGACCTTGATGAGCGTGCAGATCCCAAGACAGGCGTGCGCGAAGTTGGCGTACTGGGCACGAAAGTAGCCGTTGAAGCTGCCTTCCTGCGGCCGCAGCAGCCACACGATGTCGAGGAGGATCGCGAGGCAGAGGCCGGAGACGACCACGCGGTGGTCGAAGCGCGACGTCGAGTGCATGAAGATGGCGATGCCGAGCGGGACGTTGTACCGCGGTGCCGGCGTCGCGCTCTCGGACAACATGCCGCTCAGGATGAGCACGTACGCGATCTTCTGCTGGAATGAGAGCTGCCGGTGCAGCAGCCGCACGCAGCGCAGCGAGCCGTTGGCGCTCTGGCACACTTGCAGAGCGTAGAACTGAATCTTGCCGCGCAGGCTTCGCGGTGCGACCACGGCGAGGCGGCGGTACTGCTGGAGCTGGTGCGTGTGGTTGCTGTCTCCTGGTGCAGCTGCTGGCTCGTGGGCTTGTTTGCCATCGCTGGTGTCTTGTACAGGAGTGAGGTACTTGCGCGCAGACGTCGGGAGCTTGGGATTAGTTGGCTGCTTGCTGCTGCGTCGGTGCACGTCGTCTCTGGCGGAGCTGGTCGAGTGCTCGCGCTCCGGCGCCACTGGGAGCTCCGCAGTAGCGTCCCCGGGCTCCGGAAACACGAGGTTCCTCGGTGTCGTCGCTCTCGGCGTCGCCTTCTTCTTCGGCTGCATCCGCGGCGGGTGGAACTGGAAGATGCTGGAGGTCACGACAAACGTGCTGCTGCTGCTGCCATCGGCGCTTGTTGCGTCGGAGGATTCGGCGACCGTCCAACTCGAAGTGGCGATCTCCTCCTGCGGCGGTGGCGGCGCTGCTTCCTGACAGTCGCCGTCCATCGGTTCAAGACGAGAAAGTGCGTCCTGTGTGCCACAACAGCGACCACTTCCGTCGTCGTCGTCGTCGTCGTCGTCGAGCACGTTGGAGACCGAGAGTCGAGTGTCCAGCCATTGATCCACGAACATAGTGTTTCTATTTCTGACTCCGTTTCATACGGGCGTCGTTTCGTGCATTTTGCATTTTTCAAAACGCGGCGCCAAGCAGCACAAGCCATCAGCGTGACGAGCATCATGGTGCGTGCGCGTGCTCAGGCGCCTGAGCCACACGAACCACATGAACTCTGCGTGATCCACGACTGCCGGACGGACTGAACGGACTGACGCTGTGCCAACGGGCGGCGCTGTCCACTGACTGCCAACTGTGCCACTTCAGGCGGCCGCGCGCGAGAACCTCCCGCCGCAGGTGATCCAGCGCGTGGCGCGCGAGCTGCGGCGGCTCGTGGTGGCGCCGCTGGACGGCATCCGGTACGTGCCGCAGGACGAGGAGCAGCTGTCGGAGATCCACGTGGAGATCCGCGGGCCAGAGAACACGCCGTACGAGGGCGGCTTCTTCCGGCTCAAGCTCGTGCTCGCGGACGGCTTCCCGCACGCGCCGCCGCGTGGGCTCTTCCTCACCAAGATCTTCCACCCCAACATCGCGGCGAGCGGCGACATCTGCGTCAACACGCTCAAGAAGGACTGGCGCCCGGCGCTCGGCCTTGCGCACGTGCTGCAGGTCATCCGGTGCCTGCTCATCGTGCCCTTCCCGGAGAGCGCGCTCAACGACGAGGCTGGCCGGCTCTTCATGGACAGCTACGACGAGTACGCGCGCCGCGCGCGGCTCTGGACCGCCATCCACGCGCCCAAGCGGTCGGCGGCGGCGCCCGAGGAGGACGCAGGCGCAGCGGAGGCGGACGCCCACGACGAACGGCAGCCAGCGGACGCCGCGGCCAAGACGCTCGACGACGAGACAGGCGGCGATGCTGCTGCTGCTGCTGCTGGTGCTGGTGGAAGCGCTGGTGCTCCCGCCGCAGCCACAGCAGCAGACGCAGCAGGTGACGTGTCGGCGGTGGCGACGACGCCCGCGAAGCCCCAGGAACCAGCTGCTGACGTGACGGCCGTGGCGCTGGCGACGCCGACCAAGAAGCGCACGTCGAGCAACGCGGCGGACGTCGCGGCGTCACTTAAGAAGAAGAGCGCCAAGAAGAAGGGGCTCAAGCGCCTGTGACGCGTCCACCGCAGAGGCTCAGGAGGACGCCGGCGCCTTCTTCGCTCCCCCATCCACGACTGTTATCGCTGCCTGGCACCCTCAGCTCCTCAGTTCCTCAGCTCCTCAGTGCCGCCTGCCGCGGCGGCGGCGGACGCGGCGTGAACGTGGTGGCTGCTGGTGCGCTGCTGCTGCTGCTGTTGTTGTTGGCTACTATTGAGTCGGTCGCGCGCTCCTTCGCCGGCATGAGCGCGTCGATGCGGCCCTTGCTCACGAGCAGGTTGCTGAACTCGTGCAGGCGGTCGCCGTGCTGCCGGAGCGCGCCGAGCTGCGCCTCGAGGTCGCGCTGCGCCGCCAGCACGCGCCGCCGCTCGGCCGCGTCGCGGTCCTGCAGCTTCTTCTTCTCGCTCGCGTACGCGCGGCGCACATCGTCGCCGAAGCGCTCGATCTCGCCCAGCACGGCCGTGAACGCCTTGGGGTCGACGACGCGCCGCCGCCGCCCGCGCGGCAGCCGCGTCTCGTGCAGCGCCGCCTGCGTCTTGAGGTCGAAGTGCTGGCCGCTCGTGAGCCGGAGCTGCACCCGCAGGTGCGACGTGTTGGCCTCGAGCTCGTGGCGCTTAAGGAACGCGTCGACCAGCGGCGAGTTGCGCATCTGGTACACGCACCGCTCGCGGGTCTGGACGAGCGCGCTGCCCGCCGCCGCCACGCGCGGCAGACTCGGCTCGTGCGCCGCCGCCGGTGTCTCCGGGGCGAGCTCGTCGTCGGACTTGCCGTCGTCGTCGTCCGCGAGCGACGCGCCGTGGCGGTTCCGGACCTCGAGCTTGGTGCGCTCGACGCGCTCGGCGCGGAGCATGCGGTTGCGCATCGCGGGGAAGTCGGCGAGCGCGGCGATGCGCTTGGGCGACTCCTGGTCGACGGCGACCCAGTGCGACCAGCTCAGGTCCGCCGGCACGAAGCCGAGGATCCAGCAGTGGCAGAGGTGGAGGATCCGGCGCCGCGTCTCGCCCGTGAGGATGTGCTTGCGCGACTTGGGGAAGGCCTCGTAGAGCGCCACGAAGAGGATCTGCGCGACGACGTCCGGGAGCATGTCGAAGAAGCCCGAGTCGCGACTCGCCGGCTGCATCTGCAGGCGCACGAAGAGCGCCGTGAAGTTGTCAGCGATGCGCGCGTACAGCTGCGCCTCGAGCTCCGCGTGCCTGCCGCTCTGGAAGCAGTGCGCCGTGAGGTACCAGAACATGTCCTTGAGCAGCGCGTCGACCTCGGCGGCGCTCGCGAAGATCTCGCGGTACTGCTGCTGCTTGCGCTTGGAGCTGTAGCGCGCGTGGCGCAGCACCTTCTCGCAGATGTACCGGAGCTGCACGGCGCGCGGCGTGTCCGTGACCTGGTGCTTGTGGAAGCGGATCGTGACGTTCTCGGCCGCTTGCGTCGCGTTCTTGGCGCGCACGACGAGGATCGTCTTCTGCGCGGCCTTCTGGATCATCGACCGGAGGTTCCGGCTGCGCTGCTGCTTCTCGCTCATGCTGTCGATGACGCGGAAGACGTCAGCGCCGCCGCCGCCGCCGCTCGTTTTCGTCGCAGGTTCACATGGGCGAACATCGTCGCCGTCCTCGTCCTCGTTCGCGCTGCTCTTGACGACGCTCGCGATGGCGTCCCAGCGGCTGTTCGGCTTCGGCTTCGGCGGCGCGCCGTTCACCTCTGTGAGGAAGAGCCGGTCGCTCTTCGTGGGCGTCTGTGGCGGCGCGCTGCTCCTCGCCAGCGCTGCTGCCATCGCCAAGCTGCGCTCACGTGGCGAACTCTCTCTCTCTCTCTCTCTCTGAATAGCGTTGCACCGATTTTGTCTTCGCGTTCGTCGGCCCGAAGACGAGGTTACCACTCGACAACTTCGACCTCTGCGATCGCCATCTCCTGTCTGAACGAAGCGCATGAGAGCGGTGGCGGGTGCCGCGTGCAGCAGGATCGTTCATTACCGACACGCAGGCAGCGCAGCAGCGTTCACTCGCTGCAAGCGTCACGCTGAGATCGACGAGTGGTGGCGCAAGACGGCGGGCTCGACCGTGAACTCGCCGAAGAACCGCGTCATCCGCTTCAAGTACGCCTCCAGCAGACTGTGGACGTCGCGCATCACCAGCTCGATCACGACCTCATCCAGGAAAATCGCTGCAGGGGCCAGGACGCGGCAGATCGACGCGGTTAGCATCCACCGCACTCAACTCGCACCACACACCACACACCACACACGACTCAGTCAACATACCCAGCTCCTTGAGTTTCTCCAGCACAGCCGGGTCCACGCTCGCGACAGCGCGGTGCTCGTTCACTTGCTCCTGGCCGCCGTCGGCGCCTGCGGTCAGCCCGATGAGGCTCTCTGTTGCAGCAGCCAAGATCGTTCGTCAGACGATGTCTTCGCCACCGCATCGCTGAATGTCAGAGGGGGCTGCTGAGCTCACCGATGCTCCGCGTCGAGTTGAAGAACACGGACAGAGTCGCGGCGTACTCTTCGAGCTCGTCGAACGACCTGCAGATGCACAGACGCACTCACGTGTCACCACGACTCTCGACGATCGGGTGCATGGCGAAGCAGCAGCGAACGCACACTGCGACGGGCTGCGCCGCGCCGACGCGCTCCACTGCTGCGATCGCTTGCTTCTTGACCATCCGACCGAACCCGACGGCGAAGTTCGTCAGCTTCCCAATGGCAACCCCAGCCGCAGCTCCTTGGAGCGCGGAGAGCGGCGTCTCCGACTTGCGTAGTCACGCAGCACAGCACAACGCGCATCAGCTAGTAGCGCAGCCGACAGCACACTGCAGAGTTCAGACGTACCTTTGTGGTCGAAGGAAGCGCCTGAACAACGACTTTGTCTGCCGGCAGGAACGGGAACGCCCGCAGCAGGTTGAGGCGAATCGCTTTCGTCAGCTCCAGCAGCGTGTCCAGTTCGCTCCGGAACGCCGCGCTCGAGGCTCCAGGCGCCTCCGGGATCGCCATCTTCGCGCAGACAGGCAAGCGACGTCAGTCGAACCAACAACGTCGCAGTCGCCAAGCCGCAGTCGCAAAGCCGCAGCCTGACGCACGCTTGCTTTCTCCACCGCCTGCTTGAGAGTCTGGAGCGCCTCGACCTTGAGCGGGACGCCGGCGATCTTCACGCGGTCTTGCTGCCTGCTCGTTGGTCGCGACGCTCCGACGGCACGTGAGGTCCCGAGCTCCTCCGTTCTCACTGTAGCTGTTGTTGACGCACCAGATCTCCTTCGGGACGTAGAGCTTGGGGGAGAAGAGCGCGCCGACCTGGATCGACTTCTCCACGAGCTGCATGAGGTGGAAGACCTTGAAGGGCGGCGCGATCGAGACCTCGTGGTACCGCGTCTGCCGGCAGCCGCGCGTGTTGAGAGATCCCAACGCACGCGCGTCGCCATTGAAACAGCAGATGACGAAGAAGAAGCGACGTACGCTGATCGAGAGCATCGGCATCTGGTCGAGCAGCTCCTTTGCGACGCACCGGCGCGGACTCAGCACCAGCTTCTCGCTGTCGACACGTCGCAGGTGTCACAAGCGGATGCTGCAGTGGCGTTCGCAAGAGACGCGCGCACCTGAGCGCAGTCGACAGTCCGCTGGTCGCGGTCGCCGCCGAACTGGCGGCGGACGTGGCGCTGAGCGGCGGGCCGAGCGCGGCAGTCGAGAAGAGCTCCACCTGCACTCGGTCGTCAAGAGACGAGGCGAGTGAGCTGCGTGCGCGACTGCTGAAACGGTTCGGCGCTCAAACACGACCGACCAACTGACCGACCGACCTCTTCCTCGTCGTCGTCTGCGGCGACGATGCGCACAGCGGCGGCGGCATCCTGCTTCTCGACCTGCTCGCCCATGTCGTCTTGTGCTTGCATTTTTTTTACAAAAGAGTTGAAGTGTCACGTAATTACGTTCGGTCGTAAAAAGTCCTCCAACGAGTGAACGAAACTGGATCGCTGCTTTAGTCGATTTTCAAGCATACAAACTCCAAGATGTTTGCTCTGACCTCTCTGGCTGACGCCGAGGGGGAGAGCTCCTTGCAGGAGGCGTCGCGCTCAGCTCAAGGTCATCGCCCTCAGTCACCCCCGCGCAGCAGCTCCCCCGACCCACAGGAGGATGATGCAGGAACACGACGAGCCGCTGTCGACGCGCAAGCGCCTGCCGCGCCTCGGCCACCATCACTCTGGCGACGACGCGTCGCCCTTGGCGCGAGGCAGCAAGGAGGGCGACTCCAGCAGCAGCACCGCCGGCACGACAGCAGGCGCCGCCGCGTCCCCCCGACTCAGCCCCGCCGCAGGTCGTGCGAACTGAGCGTCGCTGCTGTGGTAGCAGAGCGGACAACTGACGACGCTGCTCGTGGTGACGTATCTGACGGAGCAGATGCGCGCGCCGCCGCGGACACGAGCGACCGACTGGAGGCGAAAGCCGCGACGGTCGTGACCGCCGCCGCCGCCAGCACCGACAGCAGCCGCCTCGAGCGTAAAAAGGTGCTCGAGATGACGAGCAAGGGCGTGATGGCCCCCAAGTCCAGTGACTGCGCAGACGACGACGACGACGACGAGCTGGCGCGCACGCGCTCGTCGTCCTCGAGCGTCGGCAGCGAGGACGAGCAGCCGGCGCTGTCCCGCGTCCAGCAGGTGCGGCGCTGGCTGCGGCGCGTGCGCCAGACGTTCGGCACGTCGTTCCTCGTGCTCGTGTGCGCCGTGTACGCGGTGCAGGGCTTCAACAGCTTCAGCGCGCTCGCGGTCAACTACTTCTTCAAGGACAACCTGAAGCTCGAGCCGGCCGAGTCGCAGACGCTCATGACGCTCATGATGTTCCCGTGGGGCATCAAGCCCATGTACGGCATCATCTCGGACAGTCTGCCGTTCTTCGGGTACCACCGCAAGTCGTACATGATCCTCTTCAGCTCGCTTGGCGCCTTGGCGTGTCTCGCGCTCTCGGTGCCGGACGGCATCTCCACCCCGCTCGGCGCGGTCTGCGTGCTGCTCGTGAACAGCCTCTCGGCCGCGGTCATCGACGTCGTGATCGACGCGCGCGTCGTCGAGATGTCGCGCCTGGACCCCAGGCATGGCGCGAACGACCTGCAGTCGATCTCGTGGATGTCCATGTCGCTCGGCGGCGTCCTCGGGTCGTTCCTGTCGGGCCCGGCGACGCACCAGCTCGGCGTGCGCGGCGTCTTCTTCTTCGCGGCGGCGGGGCCGTCGGTGATCCTGTGCTTCTCGGCGCTCATGACCGAGGCCAAGTCGACGACGAGCCGCAAGAACTTCGTGGCGTCGGCGAAGCGGCAGCTCCAGCAGCTCAAGGGAGCGATCACGACGCCCGTGATCTGGAAGTGCGCGCTGTGGGTGTTCCTGTCCGGCGCCGTGAGCCCCGGGTACTCGCAGATCTTCTTCTACTTCTCCACGGACGTGCTCAAGTTCACGCCCGAGTTCCTCGGCATCGTCTCGGCGTTCGGGTTCGTCTTCCTGCTCGTCGGCACGCTCGTGTACAACGCGTTCTTCAAGGACGTGTCGTTCCGGCGCATCTTCTTCATCGCGCAGCTCAGCCTGGCGCTCGTGTCGCTGCTGGACGTGATCCTGGTTACGCGCACGAACCTCAAGATGGGGATCCCGGACAAGGCGTTCGTGCTCGGCGACGCGGTGATCGCGGACGTGATCAGCCGGCTCAAGACGATGCCCGTGCTCGTGCTGTGCGCCAAGCTGTGCCCGCGCGGCGTCGAGGGCACGCTCTTCGCGCTGCTCATGTCCATCTCCAACTTCTCGTACAGCGTGAGCGAGTTCTGGGGAGCGATCATCTGCCACGCGCTCGGCATCGCCAAGGGCTCGTTCGACAACCTCTGGCTCGCGATCGTGATCCGCAGCGCGCTCAAGGTCACGCCGATCCTCTTCCTCTTCCTCATCCCGACGACGGACCCGCAGGACGTCGTGGACAAGCTCAACTTCGACGCCGTCGGCGGCGCGAGCGGCCGCAGCGACGCGCAGGGCGACGACGACATGAGCAGCCCCGGCGCGGTCGGCACCGTACGCGAGAGCCACGCTGTGAACGGCTCGCCGGTCGACTCGCCCGCCGCGACGCGCAGCCCCGTGGTCGCGGTGGTGTAAGCGCCGTTAGAGAGCGTGTTGTGCGTGTTCCCATCCATCCATTCATATACAACGTAGCAATAGTAGGCGCGTCCCAAGCAAGCGAACGCGCCACGTGCGCCAGGGAGCGACGGGCGACCGACCGACGGGCGTGCGAGTCCGACGCAATGGCGTCTTGTGCGCTCGCCAGCGGAATCTCTTAGTGTGGAGGAAGAAGACGTCGAGGAAGAAGTTGTCGAGGAGCTCCGTTTGGCTCGAGACGACGAAGCGCAACGACACATCAGCAGCAGCGCCTCTCGAAGATCTGCTGGAGACCTGGAGCTTGGAGCTGAAGGCCTGGAAAACAAGAAGGTGACCGATCGTCCGAGCGCTTGAAGAAGCGCCAAGCAGCAGACGACGACGACGACGCCGACGACAGCATAAGCAGCAGCAGCAGCCACTTCCCTCAAGCTCTCATGAGCTGGCTATTCTCGTACGCGCTGACTTCCAATAGTGAAAAAAAGCCACGGATAGCACCTCTCTTACTTCACTATTGCCTCCACAACCGCACACGTGAAGAAAGGGCGGCACACCGCTTCATTTTGGCTTTTGCCTCCTCGCGCGCAGGTCGCAGCCGTCGCAGTCGCAGCCGCCGCCTCAGCCGAGCCTCGTGCAGCGGCGCTGAAGCCACCACGCGCCTGTGTGAGCGAGTGGGAGCCTGAAAGCGAGAGGCGAACGCCACCGACGCAGCAGCAGAAACGCAGGCGACTGCGATGGACGAGCCGCGCGACGAGCTGATGGCGCCGACCAACCCGCAGGAGCCGAGCGGCTGCCAGTCGACGCCCACGTCGCCCGTGCGAGGCAGCACGCTGCTGCAGCGCCAGGTGTCGCGCGCGCTCGAGATGATCGAACTGTACGAGGGCGTCGCGGTGGGTGCGAGCGCTGCGGCAGCGGCTTCAGCGGGGGACGCGGAGAGCGCGGCGCCGCGCAGGGCGGAGGGCACTGGGGACGCCGCGGTCACGCTCGTGCACGCGCGCTCGTTCAAGGCACTGGCGAAGAAGTGCCCGAAGGCGGTGTTCCAGATCTCGCCGAACGCCGTCAAGCGCAAGCGCTCGCACTCGATGTCGAGCATCACGGGCGGTACGCGCGCTCGCCCGCTCGCCTGCGGTCGCGCACGCTGTGCTCACACTTGCTTGTCGTGCTGACGCTCGCAGCAGCCGCGGCGGACCACCCATCTGTGGACAGTCTGCGCGCGAGCCTCGAGCAGGCGGACAAGCAGAGCAAGCGCAACAACACGGGCGGCAGCGGCGCGAAGAAGCCGCGCGACGTGCGCGTGACGCCGTCGAAGCGCTGCTCGAGCAAGAGCAAGGAGAAGAAGAGCAGGGACAAGACCGACGTGATCGAGAGCGCGCTCAAGAAGTTCTACGCCGAGCAGCAGCAGCAGGCGGGCGACGCGCGCTGCTTCGAGTTCGCGAGCATCTGCCACAGCGGCGCCGGCCGCAGCTGCACGTCCCGGCCCGAGAGCCTCGTCGAGAGCGACCGGAGGGAGGACGCGGCGTCCCGGATGCGCGTGCAGGTCGGCGTCGCGTCGGCGCAAGGCGCGCGCGCGTACATGGAAGACCGCTACTCGGTCGTCGCGCGCCTGTTCGAGGAGGGCCTGGACGACCCGGAGTGCGCGCCGAGCCTGCTGGCGGTCTACGACGGCCACAACGGCGCGATGGCGGCCGAGTTCGCGACCGCGCGCTTCCGCGAGCTGCTGAGCGCGGACGAGTTCCTGCTGGACGTGAGCCGGCGCGCGAAGAAGGACAAGCTGAGCGAGGACGACGTGGCGCAGATCCAGCGGCTGCTGTGCGAGGCGTTCGCGGTCGTGGACGACGAGGTGCTGGAGCTGACGATGCGCAAGAACAAGCGCGACGGCTCGACCGTGCTGCTCGGGCTGCTCGTGGGCGGGAAGCTCTTCGTCGCGAACCTCGGCGACTCGCGCGGCGTGTGGGCCAAGGGGGGCGAGGAGGTCGTGCGCGTGTCGGTGGACCACAAGCCCGACCTGACGGACGAGTCGCGGCGCGTCGAGGAGGCCGGCGGCAAGGTGATCTTCTCGGGCTGCTGGCGCGTGGCCCACGACGAGATCCCGCTGCGCCTCGCGATCAGCCGGTCGCTGGGCGACCACCCGCTGAAGACGAACCTGCCGCTCTCGTGCGTCGCACCGCTCGTGTCGGTGACGCCGGACATCCAGGTGCTGGACGTCGGCGGCACCGACGAGTTCCTCGTGTTCGCGAGTGACGGCCTCTGGGACCGCCTGAGCGACGACGACGCGGCGCTGCTCGTGCGCGCCAAGGTGCGCGAGTTCCACGAGGCGCACGACGCGGCGTCAGCGGCGGGCGGCGCGAGCGCGACGACGAAGGAGGCACTGCGGTTCGCGGCGGACGCGCTCGTCGAGACGGCGCTGCAGCGACGCAGCATGGACAACATCACAGCCATGGTCATCTCGTGGGCGGCGGCGGACTCGGAGACGTTCAGCGCCGCCGAAGTGCAGGACGACATGTGAACGCAGCAGCCCCAGCGTCGACTCCTTCACGATAGAAACACACACACACACACACACACAGACGCTATACACTACGACGACGACGAGAGAGGGCGAGCGGAGGCGCCTCTGCTCGCTCTCCCGTCCGCAGACACCTCCACATTCACCCACATACGCAGCCACTCAGCCACACAACGTCGCGAGACGACATGCACCATTCGCCACGTTGTTCCCTCCCTGCGTCACTCGCTGCGTCGTCGCCTTCTACTCACTGCTCGTCCTCCACGTACGTGAGCACGAAGTCGGCCTCGCGCCCGTTGACGCCGCCGCCGCCGCTGCTGCTGTAGCTGCGCGCCGGCTGCTCCTGTGGCGCCGCGTCCTCGTCGCCCTCCGCGTCCTGCGCGCCGGACCCTCCGGCGTCAGCGTCGTCCTCGTCGTCGCTCCACGCGTCGCGCACCACCAGCGCGCGCTTCGGCTCGATCTTCTCCCAGCCGCGCACCACCGGACGCGGCGGCGGAGCTGGCGCCGACGATGCCGCTGCGGCGCCAGGGACTCCACCGGGCGCTCCCGGGCGGCGCAGCGGCAGGAAGCTCAGCTTTGCCGACGCCGCTCGCTGCTGCGCGCGGCCGCGGATGACCGACGAGAGCGTCGCGTGCGGCACGCGTGCCGCGTCCTTCTTGAAGAACGAGATGCGCCGGTACGGGTCTTCGCCGAACGACTCGGACGGCACGCCGTAGTGCGACGCCAGCTCGTGCATCAGCGCGCGCTCGTCCGCCGGCATGAAGCGCAGGCTCACGCTGTGGGTCTTGGCGTCGTTCACGATGCGCTCGAGGCGTCGCTCGACGACCGTGAGATACCCGGTGTTCTGCTTCCCCCACTCGATGAGGTGCTCCCCGTAGCTCGGCGTCTTCATCTCGTCCTCGAACGCCGCGGTGGTGCCGCTCGCAAGACCGGGACGCGCCAGGCCCAGCGCTTGAGCGAGGCGCTGGTTGCGCACCACTTGGCCGCGGGGCGGACCGGCAACCGCAGCGGCGGGCGCGGGTGGCGCCGCCACGCGAGGACGCGCGATCACCGGCGGGATCGCCGGCACGGGGGCCGGCGCCGACGCCGTCGGCAGCGCCGGGAACGCGCTCTCGAGCTGCGTGCGCGGGTTCGGCGCGTCGTCCGCGGCGTCGAAGTTCCAGTGCTCGGGGGCGTCGTCCGCGTACGCGGGCTCGCCGCGGCCGCCGATCGGGTTCGCGCCGCCGCGTGCGACCTGGAAGTTGAACAGCAGGCGGTTTTGCACGCCGTGCACCGAGCTCATGTGCACGTGGTACTCGATGTCGTTCGGGAACACGACGTAGCGGTTCGAGAGGCTGCGAGCAGCGTTCGAGTGAATGTCCCAGTAGCAGAGGCCACGCGCCTCCTTCAGTTGTCGGGCTCGACGTACCAGCCAGGGTCTTCGCACAGGTGGTGGTCCCGTCGGAAGTGCGTCTCCAGACTGATGCTGCAGCCACGAGCAAGCACAGCAAACGCCGTCAGACGCCGCCAGCCAGGAGCGAGCGCTCGTCAGACAGCAGCCTACGTACTAGTTGCGGTAGTACTCGTGCTCGATCTTGCAGATGTGGCACTTGAAGTGGTCGCGCTCGAGGTGCTCGAAGAGCTCGCCGTTGCCGTAGAAGCGCTTGCGGCAGAACTGGCACATGGGGTGGAAGTCCTTGCCCGAACCCTTGGCGCCGGCCGAGCGGTTCCGCCCGACGTTGTGCGCCTTGATGCTCGCCTTCGTGAACACCTGCTGCTCCTGCACGAAGAAGTGCTGGTGCTGCAGGCAGAGCTCGCAGAACTCGGCGCCGTGGTCGCGCCGCAGGTGCTCCTTGAGCTGCGCGAGCGACTGCTTCTTCTCCTTGCACTTCTTCACGCGGCACTTGAACTCGCGCAGTGCGCGCATGGCCTCGTAGTGCGCGCGGCACTCGAAGAAGATCATCTCGGACGGCTCGTCCAGCACCGCGTCCGGCCCGAGCGCGTCCCCCCAGAACGCGAAGCTGTCGAACGCGCGCAGCTCGCGGCTCACGATCACGCGCTCGAGCGCCGTCTTGCACATCGGACACGCCTTGTCCTTCAGCACCAGCCGCATGCGCATGAAGCACTTGCTGCACATGCCCGTGTGGTTGCACTCGCCCACCGCGTAGAACTTGATCGGGTCGGCGCACAGCAGGCAGAGCTCCTCGTCGGCGGCGGCCTCGCGCTCGTCGTCCGCCGTCGTCGTCGTCGTCGTTACGGCGTCGGTCGCGCCGTTGCTGCTGCTGTCGGTACGCGGCGTCAGCTTCTTCTTCTCCTGCGGTGCGGGCTTCCCAGGTGCTCCTGTCGCCTTGGGCTTGCGCGTCGCGGGCTTGCGCTGCGGCTCGGCAGTCGCGGCGGACGCGGCGAACGCGGCGCCGGGTGTCGGGGAGAACGACGGCGCATTCGCTGACAGCGTCGTCGTCGTACGCGGCGGCCGGGGGCCGCGAGCGCCGCCGCTGTCGCTGCCGCCGGAGCCGCTCGCGCCGCGCTGCTTGTTGCGGCGCGCGCCGTTGCTGCTGCTGGTGGTGGCGGTGGCGGTGGTGCTGTTGTTCATAGGGGTCGCTGCGTTGTTGTTGGTGGTGGCGTTGGTCGGGATGGCGCTGGTGGTGGTGGGGGTCGAGCCCACGTGGCTGCTGCTGCGTGCGCTGCTGCTGCCGTTGACCACACTCGTCATCGCCGTTCGCTCGCTGCTCAGTCGCGGGTCGACGCCAGGGCTGCTTATAAGGAGGGACTCAAGCGGAGTCAGAGGACGCCCGCGCGTGGTCACGTGGACTGGCTGGTGGACTGGCTGGCAGGCAGGCACAAGAGTGCGCTGCTCTGGGCCACGAGGAGCACGAGGAGCGGAGCACTCGAGGCTCTCGAGGTGCCTTGGAATGGAATGGAATGGAATGGAATGGAGATCGGGAAATCGAAAATTGGACCCAACAGGATGGCCACAAAATATAGTCTTGCGATTTGTATTGATGAATGAGGGTGCCGCAAGGCACACGCTTGGAACACGCGAATATTGGTGTGGCTGGTGTGGCTCGCTCTGATTCTTTTTATCAGAGCGAGCTGATTCAATTTATCTGAGCGAGCAACACTCGCGGAACATGAGCTGTGGTTGCTATATTTACCGAAATTACGAAATTACGAAATTACGAAAGAACAATCGAAATTCGGAAAGAACAATCGAAGAATGAACACCGTAATATAACCGGTATCCAGTTTTGTGTTTCGAAGAAGTTTTAAAAAATCGCTCGGAATTAAAAAATTCGGTTGGTTCGACGGTACTACCTGTACCGGTTGTTCTCTTTTTTTAGCTGTTTCAACATTCACGAACACGCACAGAACCATCACTTTCAGTGGGAAATAGACAATTTTAGTGTGAAAACGACGCTTTCAGTGTAAACAGAACAATCACTTTTAGTGTGAAAACTCAATGGAAGCATGCTCTTTGCGGCAACTATGGAAAACCGGTGTATCTCAATTCAGAACAAAACATACCGGTAGAGCTGAGTCCTCGTACCGGTAATATACACCCAATGTATAATACCGGTATATTGCTTTAAATATAAGACCGAAAAGAGATTAAAATGTACTATATACGAAAATATACAATTTTATTTCCATCCATTATAAGTGAAAGTACAAAATTAACAATGGAGGATAATTCTGTAGAATTTCGTTTTTCCGGTCTGTTTTTGAACAAGACACAAACAGTTCTCTTTGCGGCAAGATGAGAAAACCCGGATATACCGTGTGTGAGTGACAGTATTTGTTGTATTGAAGATATATATAGAAACAAACAATCAACTCAAGCCAAAAGGGGCCACAAACTCAGTACTGAGTTTGTACTGAGAAACAAAGGTATCATGTATAAATACTTTGTGAGAGATACTTGGGCTCTTTGCATGGACAATTGACACACATACCAGTATAAGTTAGAACAGTTTCCATTAGAAAAGCAAACCTTCGTGATGCACATCAACAAATTGTCCTTATGAGTTCAACTTTGGGTAAAAACACAGCGATTAGCTTCCACTTGGCTATTGCAAAACTCTGATGTACCTGTTATCTATTTTAAGTATTGTTATTCATAATGATGGCATCAATTCATTTTGATTCACAACGCTAAAAAATCGAATGTACGGAATGACTAAAATGGTGTAACATATTCGTTTAACCTCAATGTTGTGTACGATTCAAACAACCAATAGAGCTATAGAATAATGACATGACATCGTTTTACACTTGTTTTTTTTTTGGAAAGAGTAACAGTACAGGCAAAACTCCAAAATTGAAACATTGCAAAATTGGGATAAATAGATATATTCTCAAAGGTTTTTGGGGTGATAGAGGGATAAAGAATAAGAGGGTCCCACTAGCCAATGTGTCGAACACAAGTGCAAACGAAAAGATCGCAGCAAACGAACAGCACCAGACGAATCAGGAGGGGGGGGGGGGGG